>CCAG010004357.1:0-32542 GCA_001077435.1 Glossina morsitans morsitans | reverse complement strand
AAAATTTTTCCGTTATTTTTTTTTTTTTTGTTTTTCTTTTTTGAATTTCGTTGAAATTTAATGCATTTATGTATTCAATGTTTTAAAGGATTTCCTGTCCACAAAAATTTTATGGTCTATTCATTACAGCGCGCAAAAAAAAAAGGCTTAGGGTCATTCGAACGAACACATCCACATATATATGACATAATGTGTTTAACTTTGTTTCATATTTAATAAACTTTTTCATTTATTGCAGTGCCAGATGAGTTTGCCACAAAAACAAAAAAAAAAAAAGAAAACGAGAAAAAAAAATAGACGAAGAAGGAACAAAAAAGTAAAAAACAAAAAGCGACCACAAAAAGGGTTAAAATAATTGAATTGAATTTTATTACACAGTGACGGCCTTGCGAAAACAAATGAACTGCAAAATAAATGGCTTTTGAAAAAGATGTCCCTTTGAATTCATTTAATGTTTAATGGCCATCGTTGTTACTGCAGTGAGATATTATTTAAACTTTCGACAAAGCATAAGTAGGCCTTGCCCGCTTTACGTTTCCTTCGCTCGCTTTGTTTGCGGTAAACCTGTTGTTTGTCTACTTTCGCCCTTAGTTGTTTTTTTTTCTTTTTTTTGCTTTTGCTATTTGATGCTCTCAGCAATAAAGAATTTCAATTGTTCTCAATAAAAGTTTGTTAATTTATAGATATAATCTACGATTTATTTTGGTCCGAAATTTCTTGTCAAATAAACCATGTTTACTACTACAATTGCACTAATATATGACTATGCGACCCAAGCTTTTGTAATTTACGATAAAAAATAATGCTTTAAGGTATTTAACGCACGACTTTACTGGCGAGGAGTAATAGCTAGTCCAAGAGAGCATATACAAATAGTTGCATCTTTATCATCCCAAATATCAAAATTTTATGTACACAACATGTGAAAGGTCCTTGATGTTTATACCTGTTTGCTAATATTTTATTAGTGTTATTGGTATTTTCTCTGAAAAATAGTAAAAGGTCTTTTATACCTATATCTTTCTGCTATTAAGAAAAGCAGTGCTTGCCATAAAAGCAGAGAGAGTTTAGAAATTGGGCATAGGGTTAACTATTGCGCCTTTCAGGTGATAACTAAAATACTTTATTTTTATTGGATAATTAAGCCCTTAAGTGAAGCAAACTTTCCAAGTGACTGCAATAGTACGTAATATCAAGACCGTTCGCAATTCTTGTAAACTTTATATTGCTTCGTTGACCCCAGGCATAACTTGTCTCCAAAAAGATCGGAATTTGAATGCACACCGTATCTTAGTATTTCCTCGTCCACATGTAAATCAAATAAAGAACCAACCTAACATTACAGTTCTCGTGTCGACAGCTGTTTCGTACGTTGAGATTTCTTCTCATGTCAAGGGTAAACAGAAGTTAATCAAGCGTAAGAATTTCCTTAAAATTTGGTTAACATTACCTCAAGGGGCAAGACCACCGAACAACAACAACCGAAATAACGGTTTTTGCCAAAATTTCTTTTCTTGGGTGAAAAAAAGATTATAATATAAACATATTTGCTGAGATTGCTATGCGTATACTTGAATATTAAAAAAAAAAAATTATTTTAAAAATATTAAAAAATACCAACTTGTCAGCTTTTTTTCTCGGGGCATGTTTAACTGAAAAAGCTCTGCGACAAGCAGTGTAACAGGTTCAATTTTGAATTTAAAAAAAAAGGGAAATAATTTAATTTGCATTCTTGTGTCCAGAGAAACATCTAGGAGTGCAAAAGTTGAATGTTCTACCAAACGGAGACTCTCTTTTATGGGTAGAAAAGGTGTACATTAGATATTTTTCTAGAGAATGGTGTTGTAAACATACTGTCAAAAATTCCAATGTAACACAGGGTCAACACATTATGGTGGGCATTGAAAAACCTGCATCCCTTCGCTTAATACGGTCTTCGTATAAATGCTCCTCGAGATAAGGTTTTATAATGGGGACTTGTCCAAAAAGTTATCCGATCTGAACAATTTTCAATAGAGGGTGTCCCTGGACAAAAATACGAAATGGACAGATGGACAGACAAGTTTAGGTCAGTATAAAGAAACATGGATCTATCTCAAGTCCTTTTGGACGCTGCATACATATGCGCAAGCTTAATATAGTTTTGTACTACAAGCGGTATAAGCGGTATAATGAAAATTGTGTGGGTTATGCTGTTTGTGGCTTTGAAAAATGCTCTTTCGAGAAAAATTCTTGACACATATTATAGGCAGGTTGCATTTTGCGAAGACAGAATCATCCTGTCATTTACCTGTAAACCAATGACACAAAAGATCACAGAAAGATAAGCAATTCTATAGCCAAATCCTTAACCAACTCCTACTCCCTCATCCCAAATTCCTGACAGAAGAACTGAAAGCTTTGTGATCTTTCTCAGCAACATATCTACTCAAAAGTCATGTTGATCAAGTTATTGTTCTTGTTTTTTTTTTTTTTGAAACGGCCGTAAATACTTTCCAACGACATTTGCTGATATACTAGAGGAGCCAGAAATCAACAGAAAAGACGTTTTGCTGTAGGTTCTGAGGAAGTGTTCATTTGACACAGGCAGATATTTTCGAACTCTTCGGGAAAATGAGCAAAATTGACACACACACACATACATTCTAGGAAGTGCAAAGCATTTCTTAAGCCGTCAGGAAAATTTTGCCGTGGTCTTACTCTTTAAAGGATTACGGGTGTAGTGTGTTACGAGATGTTTCAACCAAACGAAAGCGGCACTAAGAAATTCTTTTCAGTGTTCAAGCAGTGCTTCCATTCTTAGAATGATGGCTAGAAAAGCACCATTTTTTTGATTGCTTTAAACGACAGAATATACACTTCTAGCACGAAATATTTCTTGCGCTTAAAAAATTCTAAAAAATTTGTAGTGGACGATAAATTGTTTTCGTTAGTCTTTTGAGAGGCGCTTTGTTCGCTTAAAAGACACCGATAACGAGTTATTTCTACATTTAAAATGTTCTTTCGCCTTTTTAATAAACAATGAAATGACAAGAGACTGAGCAAAGCTGTTACGTTTGCCGATAAAGAATCGAAAGTCAACAAATTGATTTTCAATACTTTTGTAGTTTACTTATGCCAAAGAGACGAATGCTTCGACCAAAGTAGGCTAAGCATTAGGTGCTAAGAGCATCAGTTCTATTTGCCTGATTTGCCTGCTCTTTTTAATAAATTTAAGTATTTTATTGGCAGTCAACAAAAGATGTAGCAAGAAAACGAAGAAAAAAAAAAAAGAGAAAAAAAAACGGAAAAGATAAGAAACTTTTAAAAGAGAAAAACAAAGTCAAGTCATTCCTTTCTTAATATTCGTATAAAATTTATCTCATTTAGTTGGAACTAAAACGTATCTGACCGTAAGGCATCGTTTCTATAGTTATGCTTTTGTTTTGATTTTCATTTTTAACCAGTACGAATATGAAGAATTAAAAGATAAGAAATCGTTTGAAGGAATTATTAAGAGCTTACCTGGCCTTCACATTCCAAATGGCTTTTAATTTTTATTTTTACTTTTTGTTTTTCTGTTTTTACGTTATTTTCATTTTATGTCTGGCCGTAAAAAGCAAATTTCCATAAGAAATGCGAAAGAAACAAATTCGAAAATCACCTTAAGCTGTTGAGAATGTCAAAAGCAATACTAACGAGCAACCTGTTACAGTATAAGAACAAAGCAAAAACAACATTAGTTAAATTGGTCATTTTAAGATGTCAACGCTTTAAAGCATTCCGTTTGCTTTTAACAATTAGTTCATGAACACGTGTATGTGACAATGGAAAGAAAAAAGAACAAACACACATGCACGCACGAGATCATACAAAGCAACGATTAGTGTAACATTTTTAAATTAACTGATTGCTGGAAGGAAATAATTTCGAGAAAATGTCCAATAACTTCGTTTGTATACACAGTGCGGCGGACATCATCCTCTCTCTCCCTCTCTAAAAGAGAACTTTCCTAACAAAAAAGAAAAAACAAAGAAAAACATCATCAAAATACTTCTAAGTTATCATATGTGCAAAATTTTATGGAATATTGGAGGAGAAGATAACTTAACTTAACTTCAAAAAGAAATTACCCTACATACATAACGACCAACTATCAGATAAGTAATAATAAGAGCAAGAGCGAGTAACATTCATTGGACGCATAAAAGAAAATGAAGATTGCTTTTAGGACCGAATTTGTTTTGCATGCATTGGTTAAGATATGTTTTCGATTGTGCAAGGAGTGAGCTGTCTGTGGTAGAAGGACACCCAGAGAGACTCGATTTAGACCCACCTTCTTGTTATACCGTTCGATTCAGAACCATCTGCTGCATTAAGCTAAGCCCGTTTGTCCCTGTATCCGTCTTGCTTTCTTGTGTTCAACCTGCAGGTCGGAAGTTTTTGAAATCCGATGAAATCCGGTACATCGATGTATTTTTAGCTCATTTTGAAAGCCATTGTACGAATAAGGGTATTGAGCGAAGTAATGTAGGGTATTTAACGGTTGGCTGTGTTCCACTATACTGTTCTTCGTTGTTCGATAATTCAATAAATCATTTATGCAGTACTTTATTAATCCTTTGTATTCGTACGTCGACTATGTGGCGACATTATATTTCCATCATCAACTTCAATGTCGACACAGAGTCGAGATTATATTAATTAAAATTAGAAAAAAAAGAAATTAAGAGAGCAAAGGATTAATTTAATTATTAAAATTCGTTCGTTCATTGAATCATCTCTGATTCATTCACATGTTAATCCTTTCATGCATTGCTTGATTACTTCAATAATTCCATGATATAATAACACAATCACTAAATGTTTTAATGAATCTTTGGCTCTTAGCAGAAACTCACTTCTAATCCGAAAGTGCATACACTTGACGAAGCCGCGCTTTGACTTTGATTCCTATATCAAATTTCTGTGTATGCTGCCAATAACTTCGAACTGGCCGATCCTTTGGCCAATATTTGTTCCGTAACTATGTCAGCCTAAGCGCAATTGGGAACGCGTCTTTGGTCAAAAGAATTCTATTTTCAAACTAGACTTGGATAAATCATTGGACAATCTGTTAACTTTCACTTATATAAGTGAATTCTATAAAAACTGCAAAATGACAAATGCAACCTGACGAGGACACGAATCCTTTTATTTAAATGGACAATATACGCGTGGAAACATTGTCGAAATTGTTGAGTCATATTCTTGATCATTACAAACCGTCTGAGGAAACTACACAATCAACACTATTATATCGTTAACAAAAAGTCATGAAGAAAATTTGATATTTTCGAATAAGATAAAGGAAAAAGCCCAATAGACTGTTAACCAAGAGTAACCAACCAACTAAACAAACAACCGTCCCGCCAGTCTTACACAGTTTGAAACTTTAATGGTTGGGAAAATAGTTTGCGGAAGTGAACTGGTTTTTAAGTTATTTTTGGTATTATTGTTTTTGTTATCTCTCTCATCTCGGTCTTCTTCTTCTTCTTGTTTTCTTAACTTCTTAGCTAAGTGAAGAAAATAACAAAACAAAAAAAAAAAAACAAAAACTTTGATTTCAATTTTGACATTATCTTCAAATCTATCAACTTTTAGACGCACACATACGCATAACAACTTAAGTACATAGCCCTTTAACCAATCGCCATCTTCAACACAAATTCTCTGGCACCGAGCTACGGCAATTTGTTGCTTTGCGCGCAAAGGGAACAGAGGACAATCGGAAGAGACTTTTATTTTCCATTTTCTTTTTAAATTTTCTTTGCTTACGCAGTTGTTTTGTGTACTTTAAGTGTATAAAATAAAGTTTGCAGACACAGGAAATATTTATTGTATAAGAATATCTTAACCTTAAGTAATTTTACATAGCAGCTGTTGCTGCTTTTGCCACTCTCTGCCTGTCATTTGTTAACTTCTTTCATTGTCATCAGTCTTAATTAAGTTAAGAGCTCGAAAACAATATAATTAAAATTTGCTCTCGACTCCACGCCCTGTCTACACATTCTTGCAGACACATACAGATTGATTAGAGTCATTAACAACACAATAACTACAACAACAAAAGCCGTAACAACCATAACAATAGAACAAAATAACAGCAGACGTTAAAGACAACAAAAAACCGACTAGAAGGTGGAAGCAATTTAAAGGAAGTTAGTCGATAACACCAGAACATCTTTATTTGATTAATTCTGACTGCAACTCTTTACAACACTTACTTCAATGCAATTTAGAGAACACATTTGATGCGTCTCGGCCGCACCATTTCTTATTAGAAAATTAACCATGCGAATAATTCTGGATTTTTTTTACATTTGTCTTCTTCGTTTTTATTTTGGGTAATAAAAATCTGCTGCTAAAGCAAACAACTCTACAAGGACATATTCGCAATGATATAAGCTAGCAAGGATGTTGAAACCTAAATGGATTACGGTTTAAGTTCTATTATATGCTCCTAAGCAAGAAGCGGAGATTAACACTTGAGGACTAGTATATTTTCAATACTTTTCACTTATGCTTTTAGTTGATCTTCCGGACCTCTTTTTCCACCCTACACCGCTGATGGTAGAAGGGTATATTAAGTTTGTGCGAATGCGTGCAGAACCCAGAAGGACTTGAAATAAACCCATCTTTTATCACATCGATCGATTCAGAATCACTTTCTACAGTGATTGTCTGTCCGTCCTATTTCCTCGCATGCAATCTACAGGCCGCAATTTTAGACATATTTTGTTGAAATTGGGTACAGGAGTGAGCGCTATCGACAATGGTTCCGAACGGACCACTTTCTATATAGCGTTTTATTTTAAAAAGTTGTTATATAAGCAGCTGGATGGTGATACAAGGTATTTAATGATACGCCGTGATCCGCGATATCGGTTGTACTTGTTTCCCCTTAATTTCATATACAATTCCGTAGTTATTGAGAAAAACAACGAATGTAAGTGCCACGTGACCTACCCCGCGTCTCAGTTTTTTTTAACAATCCATTAGCAATTGCAAGAAACTTGGCTGACAGGTGTAAGCGCATTATTCCATTACGCATCACGTCGTTGATCTGGCTTACCTATCTATGATCGCCCTATCCTCCGTATCCCTTACTGTGAAATTCCGTGACTGTAACCAAATCTCAAAAAAGATCCTTAAAAACCGAATCAAGAAATATTGTGACAATAGACCACAACAACTATGCGGCACTAATTGGGAAACAAAAAGAAAATTTTAATCATATACCGTAATCCACAAGTCAATGGTGATTTTTTAATGGATTGAAATATTATAACAAAAATAATAGAACGCGACAACATAGCCTCAAAGATGGTAAATAAAAGGATTATACCTGTGCGGAAAGACATCAGGAACAAAAAATTGTTTAAAAAATGTGAAAACTTACCCAAACCAGTCATGGGCCCAAAAACAGTATTATCCTCAATTGTAGTACAATTCCAGCGGCGATTTTTAAATTGAAATTGACATTCCTGTGAATGAAATTAAAAACAAAAAATGGAAGCTTTTTAAATAAATAACATATTTTAAATATTTTTTGCAAATCAATTAAAATGTTACTTTTGAAAAATTGCTCCCTTCAAATTTATGCATACATTTTAACGTGAAAAATAGCAGACAAATTAATTGTTTTTTCACCAATATTTACATAAACCAGACTAAAACGACAGCAACAAAAATTTGAAAAAAAAAAACAAAAAATCATCAGAATAAAGAGGATGTGTAAACAATAAGGACGTAAGCATGGATACAGGGTGAAGAAATTGGCCAATGCTTGTCTAAACGACGAAAGCTGAAACTGATATTCTAAGTAATTAAGCATTCACTCAGAAGGACACATAATTTCAGTCGATGAGAGTTGGCTTAGATCAGACTCGTGATAGGCAAACCGGTGGGTTTTGCTAAGCCTTTCCGTTGACAAAACCATTGTGTTAAAAATCAATCCCGCCTAACCTTGGAGTCTGCCTCTGATTTACTTGTCTTCAAGTTTTCCTGTTGTGATGATCATCAATTCCATAAATTTTGGGCGAACTTTCACTTAAATTTCCATCACAAAATCGTTTCTACCGAAGCGATGCCAGCCATTGTCTCGATAGCTTCGCTGGCAGCTAAAATTGCCACCTTCAGCCAAGGCAGCAAAAGACGAGATCTTACATTACAATCAACAGAGCATTACTGGAGTAGAATGCGTAATAACTTCACTGGGGGTAAGAGACAGTGTAAAAATCTCAAAAGCAATCATTATAGCATCATTTTGGAGTGGTATTCCCGAGATATGCGCAGATGCTTTCAAACCATTGAATACGCAGTTGCGTGGTGTTTCGTTTACTGAACATTCGAAAAACCAATCGGTAATGTAGAGAGTCCTAAAGATCATTGGTTCACTACCTTCTTCAAAAGATACCGTTCTTGTTTTACATGTAGTGACAGATTGACAAGATGGCCAAAAGCCATATTTTTGGCAGACATTACTGCTGAGTCAGCTGTTAACGCTTTCCTTCATGGATTTATTTCTAGATTTAGTGTACCAACTCAAATTATAAGTGATGAAGGCAAGTAGCTTTCGCCAAAGTGCTTCGTCTCAAAGTCATTCAATACAATATCACTTCACTCTCAAAGTAAAGGCTAAACTGAGAGATAGTGTCAAAACTTGAAAAGTGCTGGTAAAGGTCACACTGATACAAAATGGACAGACGTTTTGCCACTAGTACTGCTTGGCCTTTGCAGTTCAGTGAATGCTCATACTAGCTACGTAACGGCTGAATTAGTCTACGGTGTAACTTTACAACTTCCTGGTTAATTGGCAACTAAAAACACTTAGTCGGCAAATAACGGCTGGGTAGAAACATTTTCCGGGAATATGCAAAACATGCAGCCTTACAATGTAAGACAACACAGAAATGCACCTTGGTACGGGCGTCGAGAAGTGACGACAAGTTCCTAAACGTTTTTAAGGCACGATTCCGTATTGAAGCCTTTACAGCAGCCTTATATTGAACCTTATAAACTTTTTAAGCGAACTAATAAAACGCTTGTAATTAAGGCGAACAATGCGAAAAAATCATATTTGCGGATAGAGCGAAACTAGCGAAAATCGCTCAACAAATCGAAGACTAACCCTGAATGACTGAACTACGGGAAAATGCTGAGAAGCTAATCTTCGCAAAAGCCAAAGTTGTACGTTTCAACTCAAGTTGAAACTGAATGGAGGCATTGTGGGGATTAATAATAGTTTTAAGTTTGATGGTAACCCTGTTGAGATATATTCAGAATGTAAAAAAGTTGGTGGGTTAGCAGAATATTGGTACACTTGAAATGAATTAATAAATTTGTGCAGCAAAAATTCGAATTTCGAGAATATTTTATTACCGGGAGCGTTTCTTGAATTAGTATTAACAACACCACCACCACATATTCAATGCTAGTCACTGCACCCTGTTTAATTTATAAGCGGAACTAAAATGATGCTCGTTTTCATAGTGTAATCGTTTTTAAATATGAACTATTCCGCATGAATGATTTATAAAAAATAACACGTGGTTTTTATGAACATAAACAAAAATTCTGAGGATATATGTGTGGCGTTGGTATCGTTAAAAAAACTATTTCACACTTATAGATACAAAGCGTTTACATGATTGTTTTGCTAACTTTTTTTGCCAATCTCATGGACTCTTCCGCATCCACGATCTAATACGCTAGGATTTGATTGCTGAAGCCACACCCATTAGATCAGTATACTAAATAAATTATCAGAAAGACACATATCCCGCTGAATCAAAGGTGCTGTCAGGACATGATTTTACGATATGCATTCTGGAGCCTTGCAACTAATATCGAAATACCATTCGCCCCGATATTGTCACATTCATGGAAATGAAGCTAACTGTTCATGCGGGGGACACCTAAAATTCTTCATTCAATATGGCTTTTGCAAAGATTAGTCCGCTGGTGACCTATTCAGAAAAGTCAAACCTGCCCCTTCGGCGAAAGTGAAAATATTTTTTTAGATAAAAACCCTTTAGAAGGAAGCCCTACTCATTAATTTGTACATGATAGCACTTCATCTCACTCGTTCTCTTTCAAAATCGGATCCTGCAGCAATGAGCAAAAATAACGTCAAGAATATAGAGTAAATTTCAATGTAAAGAAAACCTACTGCTGTCTCTCATTGCATAGGAGAGGTTATGAACTCTTCTTTTTCTTAGCGGTACGGTCGATGTACAAGAGTCGGCGACAGTTGATGTTCTAGATATGAGAATACAACATAACAGCCATTGGACATAACATGTACACCCAACACGAAAAGAATCACTGAAGGTCTATGTGTTTTCTTAAACGGCATAAAGTTTATATCGCCTATATCCGATCGAAATTTCACTGTAATAAGCAGGTATGTAAAAGGCGTAAGTATCCTGTTCGCGCTTTTCATAAGGCTATTCATCTATTTGAGCGTTCGCACGCTTTCATCGTGGAGTTGAATGTATATCGCACTACGGCAACAGGACGACCGGATTTTGAAACAATCCATCAGCAGAGATCTTCTCCGGTGTTCAAGATGTTCCCACCTGAAAGCCGGAGGTATACAAATTCTTCTCATTTTTTTCCTTTTCCTCCACCTACAATCCTTTCTGCTCATCATCTATGTCTACATCTATAGGAGGCATTTCCTGGGTGTTAGGTGAACTGTATAATTGACCACAGTATAGTGCTACGTTTTACGCTAATATTATGTAGCGAGTTTGCAATTATTCCAAACCTATTACTTTCGCTAGTTTTTCTTAATCCTTCTTCCCATATAGACAAGTGATTTGTCTGAACTCACTTTAGTAAGTCTTTCCTTCCTTCGGTTTTTATCGCATTCAAATTCCACGGGGAAAGAATATTCCTGTTCCATTTTTTACTCCTCATTACGTACTTCTTTTTCACATATAGATTCGATATGCATGGAATTAACTAATTTTTCCATAAATTATATAATAAAAAAAGAAGCTAATTTCATAATACAGATACATATCTTTGTTCATGTTTCGATGAGTATTAAATTTTAATTAGTTGTGTGTGTTAGAAAAACATATGCATAATTTAATAAGCAGAATAAATGTAAGTTGTAATTAATTTGTGATGTTTAATAAAATATCATGATGTTAAACAAAATAAAAATTTAAAAAATGAAAAGCGAAGCTGAGTTAATGTGCAAACGAAAAAAATGTATAATAAAAACAACTAAGAAAATTATATTCGGTCGTGACCGAAACTTTTGTACCCATCACCGTTATCCTAAAATGAAAAAAGAACTAAATGGAACTAAATTTTCAAATGCTGAAACATTGGATGGGCGTCGCAGAATTTCTCCATTTTCAGAATAAAGGTGGTAATTTATATGATGTAAGTCTTGTACTTGATGAGTGACAAGTAAAAGAGGGTAAAAAATAGTAAAAAAGGGTGTTTACACTTTTGTGTTGCATAGCCATGTGGGCAACTTGCTTGCAACAACTTCCAATGTTTCTGCCAACTTTGAAGCTTCATTTTTGCAACCAAGAAATTGTTTACACCAGACATTACATAGGCGGACAGACGGACGGGCTTAAACCGATTGAAAACTTGATGCTGATCCAAAACATGAATACTTCATGGGATCTCTTCGGGGCTTTGCAAACCTTTTGACAAAATAAATATACCGCTCATCCTTCGATGATGGGTACAAAACTGTATAATAATAAAAAATGAATGAAATTTTTAATATGGAATTCTTGAGACATACGTATTTGCATAAAAGAGAAGGTATAGGAAGCAAGAACAACACGCACATATATAATTTGTAGAAAGCGCTGTAAGTTCGCAAGTACGTAAGAATTTTGAGAAATTGTCAGAAACAAAGAATTTTCTATAAAAACTACAATAAAACGCTCAGTTCTGTTAATAAAAAGGCTGTAGGAATGAGTCGAGATGGTCGGGTTCAATTTTGAAAACAGTTAGGAGAGAAAGAAAATTTGAATAAGAAAATTTGTTTTTTCCGGGCTCTATCTTCTCTTATGCAGTATTGTTCAATGGTTTAACGTCGCCATACCGTTTTGCAAAATTGGATAAAGTTAACTGAAGATTTACAGGCGAAAACCCTAAGAATGACGAGCTCTACTATTAAAGGACGATATCAATTGTAGCAGCTTTACGTGTGTGTGTTTGCAGCGTCATAAAAATGTGAAGTAAACGTTTTTTAAAGTAATACAAGTTCGTCACATATATATGGGAAGTAGGGCTGTGGTAAGAAACGGCTAAACTGCATATACGTGACAGTTGACAGCAAACGAGGTAAAGTATCCGTGGAAAATATAGCCAAACAGCATAAACAGCAACTAAAAAGAGAACTTTGGATAATCATCCATTCGTCGCCATATGAAAAATGTTGCTTAAAACCAGAACTCGCTTTGTCAAAAATGTGGGAATAACGAGATTACAATTGTCTTGAATTTTTTCGATCATAATTTCCACAGAAATGTCCGTTTCAATAATATAACAAAAAAGGGATATAGTAGTGGCATTTAACCAACGCAATGAGGTGAACTAATTGGACCGCAAGTAACTAAAAAGAGTGAAGCTCAAGCCGACAAATCCGGGTTCAATTCTCAAAGCGATAGCCCATACGTCAATTACGGCTTACATTTAGTCATAACTATAGTGATTGCTCGGTCGGTGAAAGCATAACATTCACCCGTAGCTTGCCGTTGGAAGCACAGCGCAGGACAACAGCCGCAAAAATTTGTTAAAATTTCAGACATACCTTGCAAGGTACTGAAATTACATAGAAGCGACCTATGTTCTGTCACTGGCTTCTATATGGGCCGTAATTCCCCCAGATATCACCTATAAAATATTAGTATCCCAGATACAAATTTAAGCAGATTTTGAGAAGGACGATGGAAACGACCCATCGCAGTCTATAATGAAAACGGCCATCTATAGAATCAGGTGCCAGATGTTTCATGAACACTAGGTAATCCAAATCGCATATAGTGCTTCCAACCGAGGGATTCCTAAGATTCCGAAAACTCTATTGCTAAGGACATGGCGGAGCTCAGTAGATCTTTTAGATCACCCAAATGTAATACAATATCGATTGGGCATACACCTCGCACACTGCAGCTTTCTTCCTCTCTTTGCACTTCTTTCTGGCTTTAGTTATGTTACGCTTGCAGGCCACAATCTCTGAGTCTTGCAAAAAGAAAAAAAATTATTAAAGTAGCACTCGGTCACGTCTCAGTGATTTATAAATTATCAATGTAGTAATCTAGCAACAACAATAATTTCCTAACATGCACAAATCATCACAAGACCACAAGGCAACAGAATGGAAACGAAGACGATTTTGCGTATTTGCTTTGCCAAATCGTAGAAAACTTGCAATAGTCTGCAAATGAAGATGATTTTCTTCATTTGCTTTGTCAAGTCGCAATAAGCTCGAAATCGTCTGCCCTTACAATTGCACCAATTGGTCAAAACATTGTCACGTTGGATTCAAAATTTTTTTAAATTTGATCTAAAACATCTTGTCATGGCTCCCCGCAATGGCTTCCCTACCTTACAATTACGAATTCGAAAATCTTTGTTATTTGCATTTACTTTAAATTTAAAAGTATTTGTAAAACATTTTATAATTGGCTTAAAGAAAAAATATTTCATAAAATTTCTCTTAGTATTACTTATGAAAATGTCTGCATAAGAAGTATTTACATGAGGCAAATGTATACATGCATCAAGAAGCACAGACGTCAAAAGTATTTTTTAATTAAAACTCAATAAAACCCAATGAGCTGATTAAAGAGCAAAATTGTTCATCTTTTTCCTCTGTTGTTTTTAAACAACTACTACTGTATATAATGCATAAGTAAATGCCATGTTTTCAACAGTACATCATCAGCTAAAGGATTGCATATGATGATGCATTAACACACCCGCCTAGCTTGAAGAATACGGCAAAGTTTCATCTTATTATAATTTTCCTCTTTTTTTTTGTTTTTGATCAGATATTTTAGTAAGCAAACCAACACTCACATAAACATGTAGATGGAGACGCATAGAAAGAAATTCTGTTAAGAGTTTAGGACTAACAATACAATTATTGTTAGACTTAAAACCTTCTAAGCATTCTCTCTATCTGTCTCCCTCTGACTTTCTCTTATTCTTATTGCCTTCGTTTTTATGCTTACATGCTTATGTGTGCGCAATTTAATCATATTATTTTAGGATAAGGCAAATAAGACAAAAATCTAATCAAAAACCTGTTTTAACCCTAATAATGAATTGTTTAATATATATGTTCACGTTTGTGTGTGTGTGTGTGTGTGTGTGTGTTTGTACATGTGTGTTTGCATATGCATAAGTTTGTCTCTCTTGTTTATAAGCAAAACTTTCTATGCACTTTAATTTATCCATCAATATGAAATAAGTACTTGTGCGTGAGCTTGTGTGCACAATACATATATACATACACTTACTTGCCGTAGTTTTACATTTATTTTCATTCAGTATTTTGTATCACATATCGAGTATACAGAACGTCTGATGCTTTTATGCATTCTTGTTGAAAATACAAAAAAAAAAAAAAATTTAAGAAAAGGGAACTCTTGATAAAATTTGTATGCAAAACGATAAAGGTTGCGCCTTTGTTATGATTGTTGTCGTTGTTGTTGTTTTTGTTTTCGTTTATCCATTACACAAACAAAGGCACACGCCAACAGACAAAGTTTCTGTTTAATAAAACATACACACAAAACAACTCAACTTTATCGAACATGCTGCTGTCTCCCCCGCCGCTGTCCCCCACCCACCGCTTAGCCAGCTCCCCCTTCGTGCTTTGCTTAAACTTAGAGTTTCGCTAGTAACACGTATAGCCTGATTATTCTCGTCTTAAGTAGGTACCAGTACCAGTATCGGTATCATTCACATGTGTGCACACACATACACACACACACAAAATGGATACGAGGTCACAAAAGCAGACGGACAAACAGGCAAACATTTATTTTAATATCAGTTAAAAGGGTTGAGTTTCAGCATCGTTGGGGTGAATTTAATGTGTATGCGAGTATGTTGTTACTATTACCTCAGCTGCTCTTGACGATAGATCCCACTGTCATGTTGCTGATATTACATGTATTCTGTTGCAGTTACTGTCATTGTTCTTATTCTTGTTTTTGCTGTTGTCATAGCTAATAAGGGTTAAAATGAAATTGTTTAGTATTAATACTTGATAGAGAGACAGCATCTTAGATTTTATATTAATATGAATGCAAATACTTGAATAACCCAACAAACAACAAAGTGAAAACGGTAAAATAAATTATTAATCTAAACATCATGACATTGACCGAAATTCACTTTGACTGGACTCATTATTGAATGCAAACATCGGATCTTAAAAGTTTATCTGCCCTCCTTGAGCGAGCTCTACTTATAATCACACTAATTAAAGAGAATCGAAAGAAAGTAATGACTTGATATTTGTCTTATTTAAAGCAGACACCTGCCCTTATCATTTTCTCACTCTCGTCGATAGGGTTTTGTGCAGTATCTCACAAGTAGTTGCTTATGCTAATTAGCTTTACGAAGAGGATTTTGAATTGTTAACCATTTTGGAATTAGTCTACAGATGATAGTGGTGTGGTAAAAGTTTGGCAATCACTTAGCGAATGGCCCCCGGGATGCGTAGCGCGGTGATGCTAACGAAGAAATGGGGGAAGAGAAAAAATAGGGAGTGATTGCTGTCTGGTGGATGTGGTAACTTTAACTCGGCCTTTGCCGATTGAATAACTAGGACCAAATATAATGGCAAAATGTACGGAAATTTAAACGCGACAACATTGACTTGTCATTACTCTCATCTACTCGGCTATATGGTAGCCCAATTAAATTAGTATGGTAGCCCAATTAGATTAGCAATACATAATACTCTAATGTCAGTTTCATCGCTGAGATCCAATATTGATTCATTTCTGCTGCCATTGATTCTAGTGCCTTTCATAATGCGAGAAACATTTCAATCCACATGAGATGTCTTTGTTGAGAAATTTGTTATTAATACGAATACGGCTATGGTAGAGGGTCAAATATCTGTTCTACTTACATTCCAATTAAATAAAATTGTAATAGCCCACACATTCACACAAAAAAAGAGAATAACAAAAATGTAAATCATATTTTCGGACAAAGGAGGTATACAAGAGTGTTCGCCGATAATCATCCTTGTATAAGTGATTTTTTCCTAAACAGGGTGTAATTTCCCTCCCAAATGTTGTTACGCCCGGGCCTTGAAAAGAAATTCGATATAATACTCAAATTAGCTCCTCAATTTGTTATACCACAAAAGACGGGTCACCGCAGTCACCTCAAAAAAGTCATATTGCTGCATAGTGTGAACATTTCCTTATTCACATATATGCTAAAATCACTATTTAAGTCTTAAAACTATGTCAAGAAGTCAATACTTAATTCTCAATTCATATTTATGGAACGATATGAATCAGATTTCTGTTGAAAGCCTCGAAAAAAACAATGCAGTGTGCAAAATGTATGAAAAAGTCAAGAGTTGTCAGCCTAGAAGTCTGGCGTATAATTTCACGTAAACGGTGGGCATATATTTCAGATGATAAACTCTCGCCTGGAGAAAGCTCCGTACCACATTAATCAAAGGAAGTTTGATTCTCCTACTTAGTCCAAGGGGTATATTAAGTTCGTCCCGACATATGTAACACCCGCAATAGCGCCGGTTTTTGTTATACCGATCGGTTTAGAAGCATTATCTGAACTAATTTAAGTATGTTTATCCAAGCACTTTTATGGTCAACCTACAGGTTGCAATTTTTGAGATACTTTGGCGAAATTTGGAAGGCTGAGAGGTTTTTCCTATTGAAAATGATTGGATAATTTTTACGACCATTGCCCATATAATGCTTCATTTTTAAGCAATTCTAATAGTGAAGAAGTTCGTATTTGTCAAAACTTTTCAAACTCTGTAGGTAATGGCATTACGGAATGGACCACATGGAATGGTTTTGAACCACATTCTATATAACGATTCCTACGAAAGGTAGGCCTTCATACGCCGACTCAGTCTAATTTTTAATATTTTACAACAAAAAATCATTCAGGATAGTAATTTAACATAAAAATCAAACGTAATAAATTTGGATCCTATACGACTGTGTTTTATAGCCCACCACCAGGGTTCTCTTGAATAGCAAGCCTCTATACTACAAAAGAGTCTATTTATAGTATGTTGTGACGGAAATAAGTGAATAACAGTTTGATCTTTGACAATAATATTGATTTTGTTAAATTTGGACCACGTTTGTCTACGCTGTGGGTTCATATAGGAGCTATCATGGAAAATGTACTCTTACTTGGAAACTAGATCAATGTTTTTTATTGCATCACGAGAACGAATTACGGCTTATATTAAGTGAAAATGTGCAGGGTA
Organism: Glossina morsitans morsitans; assembly: GCA_001077435.1. Classification (NCBI taxonomy): domain Eukaryota; kingdom Metazoa; phylum Arthropoda; class Insecta; order Diptera; family Glossinidae; genus Glossina; species Glossina morsitans. The sequence goes on along the minus strand of CCAG010004357.1, from coordinate 15,033 downwards.
TTTAGCTATCGGTCTTGCCTGTCCTTAATATTTTTGTCTCTTTTTCTAAAATGGAGAAAATCAACAAAAAAATAATTCGTCGTTTAAAAAGTTATCCAACAGTGTTGCCAACTCGCACATAAATAATATATATTAGGGTCTAGAATACACGATACGTTAGGATATTTAATCGATACACAGAGTAAATTGATCTTCGTTCTCTTTTGGAACTAAATGTGATAGTCGAAAGATTGGATTAAATGCAATTTTCAAATCTCAGTTTTTTATCTTCATCGTCGTTACATTGAATGCTCAGCCGGTAAACGCATAGCATTTAGTGTTTGGACACATACTCACCAGGCTCAAGGCCTCCCTATCTCTTTCTCTCTGCTGGCTTCTGTTTGACCGCCATCGTATTAGACGAATAAGGGACACACCCTGATTAAATGATCATTAGAAAAAAAAAAAAAAAAAAAAAAAAGACCATTTGTTCATTTCTTCTAACTGTTGACATGCCCCGCAAGAAGTTATGCATGAAATCAGGAAAATATTTTTATTAAATGAAATTTTATCATATTGTTCTTGATTTCGCTATGGTTTCTTTCTTAATAGGTGAGATCCTTGCAAACATTTGCCCAATAATCATAAATGTGTAACATACTTTCGGGCAACTAAGCATCAAAAGGGGGGGAATTTTAAAAAGTGCTTGTTTATATAACTGCTCGGTTTCAAAGCGCGTTTAACAAAACAAAAGTGAAAATGTGAATTTTGTTTCATGCCTGTACTTGATGTGATGCTTGCTGGGTTATTAGGTTAATTTGCAACAAGCTGCGACAGAGTCAGGTAAAACTTTTATCTAACAAACCGAACAAATTAAATGTCTGCAAAAATTTCCCCTAAATCCGTAAATAATTATATAAACATTTTATTATTTGTATCTGTTGCTTAGATGAGAGCTACTGTCACTGCTACGTAACAAATGTATAGCATAATTAAATTTGAATCTCGCAAGATCGCAAATACGAAAAATACTAGCGATATAATTTATTTAGCTTAAAATCAAAAATAAAATCATTCAAACGAAATGAGTATGAATTTGTAGCACATTTTCAAATAAAACGTCGAAGAATTATTTAATGAAAATTTATGCATAATTTTCACATGAATTATAATTACAAGGAGAGACGCAGCAGAGAGCAAAAGTTCAATATTATTTCAAAAAGCAATTTATCGACAAAAAATACAAACGTTGAAGAGAATTTTCAATTATCTCTGAATATTTTATATTAAGCAGTTTCTGCACTTCGTTATCTAAAAGAATTTTGTGATAAATTGTTCCGAGGAATACATGCCACAATACATGACTATAGATCACATCATTCGACACATTATAGTAGGCCAAGACCTAACATTGAATACCCTACACAAATTGGCTTAATGGGGCTTTACATGAGAAGTGGTCGGACAGTTGGTCCTAACTGAGCCATTTTCATATTCGTCGTTGGGCGAAAAACCCATTCGTGCATATCAACAACTGCGAATTAAACGTTGAACACAAGAGTGCAGGATGGACAGACAAACCTACTCACCACTGCGATCTAAAAGTTGAACACAAGATTACACGACGGACAGACAAACGTACTCATCACTGCGATCTAAAAGTTGAACACAAGACTACACGACGGACAGACAAACGTACTCACCACTTCACTTCACATCACTTTCTTAATCGATTGGTATAATGGCATAATGGTTTGGTTGTTGTATACATCGCACCAACTTAATATGCCCTTGTACCACGGATAACGTAGGGTGTAACGAATTATCGTTTTGTTATGAATTTGAAAAGTTACCATCATTTCAAAACAATTTACTGAGAGTTCGTAATCAACTGAAGATGCCCTAAAAAGTATGGATCCTAAACATAAGGAAGCGTTAGTTAATGGCAAAGATTTCAACTATGATTATGAGTAAAATGTACAAAAGAAGGCTCAACATTATTTCGACTTCCCCATTTTATTTAAGCATAAGAAAGTATTTGTGCAGATAAAAATGATGCAAAAACTCTTTGAAATCCAACTCAGCAAATTAATGGCAACAAGCGAGCTAGAGTGTTACTAAAAATTACAAGAAAATGCAATAAATTAAGAAAATAAGGTAACAAGAGTAAGTCATAATCCAGATAATGCCTTGTGGCATCCAACTGCAACTATATGGCTTTAATTAAATGAAAATTCATAATTAACGGGAGAGAGTTGAGTTATTTATCAAATAGAAAACAAAGAAAAGCTTTCACATAATCATTGCGACACTTTACAAATACTAAGGCAGTACAAGCAAACATAACATCACACTCAAGTCTACGCCTAATTAATTATAAACTTTACTCGACGAATTGTTTTCCTCGCGACGGACAGATTTCCTGCTGGTTGGAAGATTAGTTTCATTCTTCCGCTCTGCAAAAGCGGCAATAGACATCTCGTTGGAAACTTGAGCAAAGGCACGCAAGTGGACATTGTTTACACCACTTCCAGTAAGGCTTTTGACAGCTTCGGCTACCTATCTTCTTTAGTTAATTGATTATATTCCTATCTTCGTATCGTGATCTTTACAGATCCTTTCCAACTCAATTCACTCTGACGAGATCACTTCATCGTCACTTCAGTACTAACCTCAAGGCACACATTTAGAATCTACCGTGATTATCCTACACATTAATGATCTTCCACCAACAATTTAATATGCTAGTGCAAGCTGCTGACATTTTCTCCAATATTCCCGTCTTTTAATTCGGAACCTTAATCACGTCTCCTCCAAATCGCCTTAAATCGTTTATTGAAATGGTGCTAAATGGAAGGAAATGCGAGAGGCTTTCATTTTCAGGATGAAATATTTTATTGATTCGCACAAGTTGGAGAATGTGGACTCATTCCCTGATCCCTGTTATCTGTTGGACTATACAATTCGATTCGAATCACATATTAAGCAATCTAGGTTTCATTAAACGCCGTTCGAGGGTCTTCACTGACCCATACGTAGCTAAACTACTTTATATGAACCGACTTAGAATGAAATGTCCCTTGACTTTATGGTCATCTTCTTGTTGTTGCCATGTGGATTCAATTGAATCTTTGCAGAAACAATTCTTGCCGCTTGCGTTAAGAAATTTAAATTGGAATCGACTTGTCATTATGCCTCTGAAAACAAGTTACCACGTATATCCTTACTTTCGCGGCAGAGATGTAATTCCGTCTTAGAGAATAGTACCTATTTAGTTTATAGTACTTAATAAATGGTGTCGCCGACTCGCCGATTTGTTAATATTCTTACGCCTATGCCAAGGGATACGCAATGCAAGTTTAACTAAGAGTTTTTGAATCCACTTAAGGTTCACGGGCTTATTTGACTTTTAATACCTTATAAGACTTGTGGTACAAGAGTATATTAAGTTTGTGCGGATGTTTGCAACACCCAGAAGGACTTGATATAGACCCATCTTTCATTATACTTATCGATTCGGAAAGGCTTTTCTGTCCGTCTATCCATCTGTTTGTCTTGTATTGTTGCGTAGAACTTATATGCCAACGTAAAATTTGTTCAATTGTTTAACCAGAATTCAATTATAGTTCAACTGTGCCTCAAGAAAGATGACAAGTAAATACAATTTATCTCTTTCGCTGCGAAAGATCCGCGAAATTCAGTTCCATTAGACTAAAATGTACGATCGAAAGCAGCTTTATTTTTCACCCCTTAAAACAGCGACTCAGCGTTGATTCTTACGATCATTGCTTACCATCGCTGACACTCTAAGAGAAGGGGTTATTTAAGAGATTTTTCTTTGAATTTTAGTGAAGAAATACAAACAAAATTGTTCTGTCTATCATAGCCTAAGGAAGATGACAAGTTATAAAAGTTTATTTCTTGCTTTCGAATGCTCTGCTGCTGCTAACGGGATGCCGAACGGATGAGTTTCCTTTTTTTTTCATGAAAATTTTATTAAGGTTAATTAAATAAATTATGACTAAAGGGGTTAAAATAAAAATTCATTTGTGTCATAAAATAAAACAAAACTAAGTGTGGTCACAACAAATGACAGAAAATAAACAACCGGCACAACAACAACGAAATTAACATAATTTATAAAAGCAGAAAAGGATTTTTTCCACAACATAACTAAAGATAAGAAGAAAAATTTTAAATGAAAATGAAAACTAAAACAACAACAACAACAACAATAACAATAAGAAGAAGAGCTACAATGGAGTAGCGTACAATAAACAAAAGTGCTTAAAGCCACGACAGGAATAAGATAAAAACAAATGAACTTTCCATTGTTAAGCGCGAAGAGAAAATACAGCAATTTGTTGCTTGATCTGAAATAGCAAAACAACAAAATAAATGAAAATTCTCTAAATAAAAAACAAAAAAGAAATGCAGTCATTTAATATACAAAAAAATGCAAAAAAAAAACTAAATAAATAAAAGAAAAAAACGCAGAGACGAAAATTGTGAAATTTAACATCCTGTAAATACAAATTTGTTAAATAAATACGGAAAATAAAGGTTAACAGAAAAAAAGCGAAAAAAGAAACAAAAAAAAAAAATATATATATATATATATATATATAAAACTAAGGATGATACGTAAAAACAAGAACGCATTTACAAAGCTGTCACTTGGCTAAAATGAAAAGTAGCACAGCTCAACTATACTTATGACGATGAGTTGAAGTGCAAGTGGAATGCAACGAGCTGAGTGCTATGACTGAGCAACTCGCGCTCGTACATACATAGATAGCAGTGCTGCCAGATGATGACGATCTGAAAGCTTGTGTAAGGGGAGCTTATAGCGGACTAACTATCAGAAATTGAAATTTCTTGCCAAATAATTATGGAAACGAAACACGCATTAAGGCCTTGGTTAGTGGCTTGCTTTCAAGCAATTTTTCACTGCAAGCGGCAAGTGACAGGTCTACTAACAAGCTCAGTCGATAAACTGTTGCTGCGAATTATGCGAAAGTATTACATTTACCATCAAACTGCGACTTGTGCGAGATGTGAAACTAACTTCGTGTCGATTTTCGTAGAAGAAATGCCCCCCACCAAACTATGACTGTGACTTGTGTCATCTTTAAGTTTCACTTCCGAGAAGTCTATAGAACGCAATCTTCATGGCCTTTAAGTAAGTTGAGTTCTTTGCCTACAAACGCCCAAGAGTGAGAAACCTTACTCTTTCTGCTCAATTCGAAGGAAAGCGAAAGCTGTTGAATTGCGAAAGGTGTTGCAACAAGGGCAGGCTATAGTACGAAATGGGCAAGAAACCATGGTGCAGACTATGGGAACCATTATCTCCTAACGCTCACAAATAATTTTGTGCAGCATTCTTAAAAGCAAATGAAATTCTCGCTGAGAAATGTTGCCAACAAGAATAGGCTGTTAAAGCGAAACGGACTGGAATGTGCAAAACAGAGACATTATAGGTTGAGGTATGACAATGACAAGGCTAGTCCTTGTATTGTAAAAACCGTTCAAGAAAAGTTAGCTAACCTTTTTTTCTTCTTCTAGTAGGATCCATTACTCGAGTGATGCGCGCTATTCCCGTAGTACGGCAATATTCAGAAAGTAGTAAGGAAAGAGAGAAAGGAATACCGGGTTGTCGCTGCCTAGCGGGTGCGTGCCCAATCGAAATATGCTGCCAACTATTCGCTATTCAGTGGATTTTTCCTACTTTTGTTTAACACTTACTTCAATCAATGGCTTATTATCCGTCTATTTACGTTTGCATTCTAGTGGCGCTTAGTTCATACTTACGTAACAGTCTTGAAACACCATCTGTTTTTTGAACATGAAAATCATATTTTTCATTAAAAGTGTGACCAAAGGGTATTAAAAAAAACGCACCCTTCTCTTCCAGCAAAAACAAGGGAGAGATTTACATTTCCGTCTAATGTCCACTCTGTATAAAAGCACGTTGGCGATCATCTATGGGATAGCTAGAACTTAATGGCTTTCCAGTACTTATTATTGGTAATGACACTAGGGTTTCGAATAAATTTTGCCATTTTATTGGCAGAACTTGAAGGGGCTAAGCATTTGTTGATTAATGTCAAAGATGTGCAAGAGAATCGGGGAAGGTCTATAGATACTGGGATACTGGGGTGGATCAGTCGGTTGTAACGGCAACCATTTTTAATTTAATTATGAAAATTCTCCCAATCACTTTAACGAAACGCATACAACCAGTAGCAGTAATGTTCCTCCTTTAAGCCTTAACGGACCAATTATATGAACGTAACTTAGCAGCTGGGTAACCGCACTGGACGCAAGTAGATTTCTGAATGTGATAACGGTCACAGCGACAACACAATGTGTGCGTCTTATTACGACGTCTCCCAAAGCTTGACTTTTCATTTCGTTTGGAAAGCCAGATAATATTGGTATCTGTTTGCATCAAGCTTTAGCTCGACATTCCCTACATCGTGCAGTTTATCTAACTGAGCTAAAAGTATGCGCACAGAGGGTTTTACGTTAAACGGTTTTGTTGTTTCGAATTTGTTCATAAATGAACAATAGTTTCCCTTGTCTAAGCGTGCATTTGTCAATTTTTTTGCTCAACAAGCGATGTTTTGCTTCACTTTTTACTCTGCAGGCTGCAGGCCTATGTTCCCTTTAGCTTATATTTTTACTTTTTTTTTTTAATTCTTCAGGAAATGAATATGCCTTCTAGAAGGGCTTATATTTAGATTCAAATTTTACCCCCTGGGAAAAATCAAGTAGATGCTAGTCCGTAGATTTTAAAACTATTTTTTAGGCTTTAATTTAGACTCTAATATTTGAGGATATGGGGCCTCGATTAGCAGGCGGTAATCGAAGGCAAGGATGTGCAAAGGGAAAACATAAATAAGGTGAATACACTACGCTAGAAGGTTTCTCGTAAATAGTGAATAAAATGACGTCGTAAACTTCAGCGAGCGGAATTTATCACCTAACCATACTTGGTGCATGTCAATACCATTTATATTAGCAATTCTCGCAGGATGATATATATCCCGGAAAGATCATTAGTGGATATAGGCATATAAGAGTAAGAAGAAGAAAAATAAGGGGAAGAAAGAGGAGAAGAAATTTAATTCAAAAGCTTGTTGAACGCAACATGAGGATATCAAGGCCAAAATCGAAATTTTGAAAAATGGACGAAACATAGCGTTTTTGACTTCTCGTATGAAAGACCTTCACTTTGTGAGGCACTTATCAAGGGACAGATTACAAAATCGAAAATTCAATATTAATGAGGTATAAAATAGAAATTTTATTCCAGCGTTATCTTTATCTTATTATTGTGTACCCGTTTTGTTATTAGTTATACTATTTTGTAAAAATATTTTCAACTCTCAGGACTTTCACGGGAAATATATTTCAAAGCAAACATCTGGTAACGCTGATAATAATGTCATATTTATATCTTTGTATATGCGTGTGTATGCCAAGTTAACTATGCTCTAACATCATCATACATTAAAAACAAGAGCTAAGTTCAACACGCAACCAAACAAACATACACCTACTCACACCCGCAGAGACAGTGTGTAAGTATTTGTTTTAGTGCAGTGAAAGGAAGGAAGCATTAGAGTGAAAGGTGACCAAGTTTTCTTGTTTCTTTTTTTTTTTTTAATATTTGCTTTTTTTTATTTTATTTATTTTCATTTCTTTTCTCGCTCTCTCTCCCTTCGTTTATAACTTTTCTTCCTTTTATTTAAACTCTAACTGTTTTGTTATGCGTGTGTTCATGCTTTTTGTATTAAAAGCATTCGAGCTTAAACTTATAATGGGTTTCACTGCATTTTGTACAGTAACTGAAATAGCATCAGCAACAGCAACAGCAACAACACTAGTAGCAGTAGCAGCAGCAGCAGCAGTAACTATAGCATGGTATACGCGTAGTGTGATTGAGGGTGGCAATGACCTGCCTTTGCCACACTAACACCCTATTGAAAACGTTTTCAGAAAGCCCGGTAAACATCGCTGAATGCAGTTTACAGATTAAATCTCGAAAAATTGCCAGCATTTCTAACGTTTTGAACGTCAATTGAGTTTCTTCCATGAAAAGATGAATAACAAGAGGACAAAACCGGCGAATTGATAACAAATCTCTTGGAAAAACTATAAGCGAAAATATTTCAAAAAGGGTTATATCACAGAAACTGTATACTTCTGGGTTTTTTTTTCACCCTTTTCTTTCTTTTTTGCTTAGTTTGCCTTTAAAACTGATAGCTTGCGATTGCTGCTGAAACAACACGAGTTTTTTATATATATTTATATAGTTGGCTTAGGACTTCCTGGGGATACTGATTAATCAGTTGCTTACTTTCTTGTTCCCTGCTAATCTCTTATAATTGAAATGAATAAATGTTTTACGTCTCCGCCCAGAGTTAGCGTGAATCGTGCCTTTACTAGGAAATAGTAAGAATTTGAAAAACAAAACCAAGAACTACAGGCGTTATAAGGCGAATTTTGGATATTCAGCATTACGAAAAAATCATTTTTTTTTCTATATATATATGTGCTTTGCTTTGTATTCTTAACAAATCTACATATCTCGTGCAGTTGATTTTTTTTCTTCTCTTTCATGAGCACATTTCTATCTGCGATTTTCTAAATGTTGCATTATTTTTTTATTTTTTTTTGGCTATTTGTGCGCCACTTTGTAAGTAGATTAAAAAAATTTGTAAGCTTAGTTTGCACAAATAAATTAAACGAATAGATTTGAAGTTGGCGGCTATGAGACGGATGGATCGACTTTGATCAAACAAATATTCACATATAAACTTCCAGATTAAAAAACAAAATTGATTCGTTTTGTTCTCCTCTGGTTAATAACTACCCTAACCAGTTGACGAAATTTTAATAATTGTGGGCGTATTTCAAAATTAATAAAAATCCTTTATGTAAATGCTATACGAGTTTGGAAAATAATTTTTCAATTTTTTCTCGAGCTTTACAACAAACGGACGGATGGGCAGACATAAACAAAACAACATATACATATACTTATAAATAACGATACTGGCTAGACAAGGTGTTTTGGTTATCACGGAGGGGCTTAGAAGCGGATCAGACGACTTTTAAATTAGAGGTATGTATACAGACGGCGAGTTACGGAAGTAAAATTTTGAATTTTCTCTCAACTCACACGATTTTTGCAAATTTAACACCAAATGGACGGATGGACAGACGTAGATTAATCAATTTTAAAATTTTCCTCTCGAGACTTTGGTATACGTAGACTTACACGTGTAAAAACAAAATTTCTGATAAACTATTATGCTGGCCATATAATAAGTTTTAATCCTGGTGGGTGTGTTAATAAGCAAATCAACGTCGTAAGCCGGGCCAATGTAAATATACTTGGCGTTTGGAGACTAAAAAGTCAGCTTTTTCTTTCAGTTTTTACGAATGTCACACTTTTGACAATAGCGAGACAGGAAGACGGACATAAGTAAAACATATTCCGTAGTTCGCACTGAGCACAATTAAGAGGTCTCTTGTGATTAGACTTTTGGTGCTGCAAACAGTACAATGAAATTAGTGTACTTACATTCATTGATATCTGGCTTAATATAGTTTAAGCAAATAATAATAAAAAGACTTTACAGAGCAAAACAGAACAGTACACATACGCAATGGGTGGCCCTAAAGGCTTGTAATACAAACATATTCTCTCGTAGCATAGCACCCGTACTCTATATACGTTTTTGTAGATGTTTGTTATTTTATATGATATGCGTTGCAGTTGTTAATGTATACGAATGACTGACTTGAATGAATGTATGTGTTTCTCCAAATACATATATATATATATATATATATATATATATAGTGTTAGTGTGTTTGTATGAATGGTAGGGCAAGTGCAAATTTTCATATATGAACATTTTACTGTATGCATTGCTTGCTGCTCTGTTTTCCACTCATTCATCCATTCATTTATATTATGTTACGCTATTGTTCGAATGAATGCTTGCCTGCCTTATGGGGCTCTAGAGTATGAAAGAAAAAAGTAATTTTAAATAATAAAATAAAAAATAATGAAAGCAAAAAAAGCAAAAAACACAAAAATATGTATAAAAGTCTGAATATATATAAATGTATATGTATATGAATATATGTAAATGTATTTCCTTTTTGCATTATTTGAAGGACTTCTGTTTTGGCACCTTTTCACATCTTTGAATCAGTTTAGCTTTTTCTCGTCTTTTTTGTTTTTATCATTTATTTTCTCTGAAAACTGCATTCACTTTCATGCTTCTTTAAACGGGTTAGAAATGATTTACACATTGACTTCTTTTCATTTTCATGTAATGAAAGATGAACGCAAACAGCAAAGTAATTTCATAGTTTACAAGGATAAATGGAAAACAGGTGGCGATGCTGCAAAAAAAATTCTATTCACATTCATTTATATATTTGAACACACCGTTTAAAGCCTTAAAAGTTTAATTTTTTTCCAAAATCCTTTCGTTTATCGAGAATTCTAAGCATTGGACGATATGTCCAAGCCGCTGAATACGTTTGAAGACTTTCAAAGATACTTTGCAAGCACTTCGATCCACATTCTAGCCGAAAATAGTTAACTGTCGGAAGTACCACGTCGGCTTCGGCATATTCACATCCATTTGATCCTATTAGAAAGAAAGGAACTGTTCACTCGGTACAGGCATAGCACCTACCAATTGGGGACACATCCACTGGGGATTGCAGCCAATCACTCTATCTTTTTCGTTTTCTCCACTTCTGCTTGAAAACATTGAACTTGTTAAGCGCATTGGGCACATTCCCTAAGTGGTTTAGTCATATTAGGAAAAAAACAAAGAAGAAAAAAAGAAATTTGAAGCGAATTCTTTGTTTGCGTACGTAATAGTTTTTGTAAGAAAATAACTACAACGTCGGAGTAAATAGCAGCGCCAGAGTTTAAAGCTCTGCCAATTCAAAGATCGAGTTGCTTTCTTGATGCTACATGGGATATTTCTATCACATTAAAAAGAAAAAAAATATATCAGCTTTCTATTGTAAACTTATTGTCCTCATAAAGTACTAAAAATTAAAGGCATCTTATACAAGCGCTCATTTTACAGTACGCGACAATGTTGAAAATAATCGACATAAGCAGACTAAAGTTATTAAATTTCAGCAACGTTCATAAATAGGTTAACATGTTTATATACTAATACTACTAGCATTACTGGCACTGGAGTGCATTATATGGCGCAAACAAAAGAAATACAACTATGTAAGTTATCAGATCGCAAAGACCATAAACGGCCTATATATAATAGATTACATTTAATGAAACTATAACGATGCTGTGGCTTCAAATATAGACAATACCCATATAGAAAAAAGCAAACAAAAGACAAAGATTGAATCTCAAAAATATGATGGAAAAAAATTAAAGAGAAGAAGAGATTTGTATCATCCATACTGCTCGCATATTAATCCTAACCTCGTGCCATTATTATGTCCATTCAACGCCGAGAGTATCAAGAGCAGCACATTTACAAGAATTAATTTTTGTCATACCAATGCAACACATCAACGCACTCTTAATGAATCTACCCTTCCAAATAACAATTGTGGACAAAAACACATCAATTGTATATTCTCTGAATGTCAAAACATTTCCAATATTCGAACATTGTTTTAGGAGTGATTAACCCTAGGGACATCTTCCAAATACCCAAAGAACATAATATCCATAAAATATGTAACTTCATATTACAACGGCTGGATTAACTGAATAGTTTATCCTTCGCGAAAAAGAACCGATATCCGTAATTGCTAGTAAACATCCTAGTTCTAGTCCTAGAATTCACAATAACAATAACAACAAGGTATGCTTTGTTATGTTCAACAATATAGGGGGTAAAAGTTAGTTTGTGCCATTTTCTGAGTTCTTCATTTGAATGCATTATCTTTAAGCAAGTGTATGAATGATCCCGCTAAAGTGTACACAATATAGCATTGCGCCGAAGAAATGCTATTTGCTTGTAAATTAACTTTTCCTGCTTAGTTCACAGGATACTGCTACTAAGTCCTTACGTATGATGGACAGTGGATGCGTCACGGTGTCCAAAGCCCAAATAACCGTGACTGCGAGTAGGCGGTCCACTAACATCAATCACAAATCTCAAAATCCCTGGCGGCCTAATTTGGGGGGCTCAGCTGGGCGTAATGTTTATACTTTGGTTTAACCAAATGAAACAGTCAAAAACGAGTGGTAAGAACGATAATTGATGCTGTTGCGTGCCAAAAGTGATGATGTCGCGAGGTTATAGCACGAGAAAATGCGGTTCCGTAAAGCGTAACTCACTCAGGATATAACTGCTGTTATCAGCAGATATTACTTCTTTCGCTTAACGCAAATGTCAAGGCATGATTTATTATCTGCGTGAAAAGCGCTTTGATTCTGACGGAAATATTCATATATAAGATAGTTTTAAGAAACGATACATCGTTTTGAGATGGAATTGGAAAATTGCCGGAAAGATGGGAAAAAGTAGTAGCTAATGATCGATAATACTTTGAATAAAATGCTTTGCACCGATTTCACTGAATAAAGCTTCAAAGTTGCAAAAAAAAAAACTTATTTGTTTACACAATAGGTGTTGAACACGAAATTGAACTAAAGTCAAGAATAACTTGAAATGGATCCATCTTTTATTATAACGTAACAACTGCTTCCATTACATGCAAAGTAAATCATGCTTTTTTTCTATTTTTATGTCAAGTGCGTTTTCATATTTCTTTCATGCTACTTTTTTGTGTTATTATAATTATAGCGATTGCATGTTGTGGGTTTACATTTACAATAAACTAATGCTAGAAAGTCATTCTAATTGTATGAGAATATCTTTTAATTAGAGGAAATACAGATGCTTGACTCAAGTTACGATTAACTTTTATTCATAGCGCATACTGATGATTTTTTCATGCAATATTTGCTCGAATGATAATAAAAATTGTTAAAAATATTTGAAATAAAATCCCGAAAGCTAAGAAATCATTTTAATTAACTTGAAGCATTTATCAAGAATTCAGCTACAATTCTAAAGAGTCCATTTTTAAAAGAAGAACGGTTTCTGGTCTCCGTCACGGAATATGCTCGCATGAGTAGAAGTAATTTTTGTATCAATTGTTTCCTAATTTCCTTAAGCAACATTTTCTTGATATTTCAGACTACAACGCTCGCGTTTATTGCACGTTATGTTCACATCTTTATGATTTCCTGTCGAAAGAAAACAAAAAAAAAAAAGAAAAAAATCCGAAAGCATGTAATAATAATCAATCATTAGACAAAAACTGTTTTTGAAAAGGTCTATAGAAACGAATATCAAAAAAGCAAAGCAACAACAACAAGTCACAGTTTACACAGTTTCGCGTATTGAACGCGATAAGTAAGGGCCACAAGCCAAGTAAACTGAACGAATAGTCACTCGCCAAGTGTATACGAATACATCTGAGGCGTTTTTAACGTACGTTAAGTATATTAAAGAACGACATGCAACTTTTCAATGCTTAACCGGAAATGCTTTTTCCTTTTCACTGACTATGACATATTATCATGGTTCGGTTGAATGAATGAATATCAAAAATTAGCTCAAAAGCATACCGAAAAGGGGACGACGATTATTAAGAAGTAGTAGCAGTAGTACTAGTAGTAGTAGTAGTGGTAGTAGCAGTGGTATAGGATCATAGCATAAGACATGCGATACACAATAACGCAATGTGTTATAATAGCAATAATATGAACGTAAAGAGTAATCAACACCAACTGCGTGTAAGCGAGCAAGTCACTGTTAAGCAGGCCATAAACAAAAGTAACAGACACACGCATGCACGCGCACGCAAAACATGCCCGAGCATAGAACATAGGATACGACATAAGGGGCTAATTATTATAAAATATGGGCGTGTTTGTCGGTGTCAAAAAGCTAAAAGAAAGAAAAAACGAAATTATAATAACAGAAACCACAAAGAAAATTGAAAACAGAAATATATCAAAACGTTATGAAGCGAAAATTTAATAACATGTACATGCAAAAAAAAAAAAAGGAAAGGGAATGAAACGAAATTAATAAAAATAAGAAAAAAAGAAAAGTGTTTTAAGGCCAAACTCACGGTACTTGAGCAGAACATTGCGAAAAGAAAAAAAAAATGCATTGCATTGGGCCCAAAGAGGCAGACATTTATATAAAAATTTATTAAAAGCTCAAGTGCTTACAAGCATTCGCTGACAGAGGCAAGAGTGATAAAGGCACGCACGCATACATGACCACATTTTCATAAAGGACGCAAGCAAATCAATCCATCTTACTTATATAATGAAAGTGACAGCATTTGTGAAGCCGCTTCGAACTTTTTTCCTTTTTTTTTATTAAGGGTGTTTTTCTTTCTTTTAGGCTTTTATTAAATTTCAAATCATTTCAAGTTTCGTTCGCAATTTTTTTTATTTCTTTTTTTATTTAATTTGTTATTAAGCAAAAATTCTTTAATGCATTGTTGAGTGGCCACTTCGCTTACAACTCATAAAGTACTTATGATATATATTTGTGTGTTGTACTAGAAAACAAAAAAAAAAAAAAATTGAAACCATTTTTAATTTATATATGGAAACGGCAGCTATTTAATTCAAACACACATGCATACATTCGTTTATTCGTTCATTCATTTATTCCACACTTCGTGTGCGGTTTTTAATCAGACAACTATACTACAATTTTATACTCATTGATATATATTTATATATATATATATATATATATATATATATATGTATATATATAAATACACAAACGCACTTTTATATAAACATAACATTCCGTCTCATAATATGAGCAAGTGTTGAATTTAATTGAATTTAATATGCTGGCGGTGTGCTGGGTGTACCGCAATACTCGCATAATTTACTGTTAGTTTATATTTTATGGTGGCTGGCAACACAATATCGTTTGCAGTTTTTGTTTTCTGTTTTCTCGTTTTTTTTTTTTTTTTTTTTTA
>CCAG010004356.1:0-52282 GCA_001077435.1 Glossina morsitans morsitans | reverse complement strand
GTGTGTGTGTGTGTGTGTGTGTGTGTGTGTGTGTGTCTGTGTATGCAGGTTCATTAATAATAGGTGTTCCAAAATAACTTCATAATTTAATTTATTGATCAGAGACACATTTTATAATTCATAACAGAGATAAGTACTATACGGGACTGTCCGTATTTCACTACCATAATACATAAACATGTCAGAAGTTCGTGATTGGAAATATTTAAAGAACAATCCAATGATTTCGACTGTTACAAAATCCGCCTGAGCAACTCAATGGTCGTGTGGTAGAGTTTTAAATAAAGCCGAAAGTCTTAGATGCTAGTGTTCCAAGTCTTTTGTCTTAAATCTCTGGCTAAATTTACAATAATAATAATAATAATTGTTGAGAATATATTTTATCAAAAGCAATTGTCGATTAAACAAATTAAACAAATTATTATTAATTATTATTATAATTATTAATTTTGGCTAGAAATACTGTATCGAAGCTGGTTAACAGAAAGCGCCAGACAGTAACCTGCTCAGAAGTGACTAAGTTGACTAGAAAGGCACTAGATTAACTACTAGAGAAGTTAAGTGTAACTGCAATGTAAGCGGTTGGAATGATCACAAAAACGAATGGCTGATTAGAGGGGATGTAAACTGCTTAGGAAGAGTAGGTTGCTAAGAAAAGCTTAGTTCGTTTAGGAAAAAACAAGGTTGACTAAAGGAAAACATCTAGGCCAAGAATACTGTGTCGAGCTTGGTTAGCGGAAGACCATATATATATAGTTATTTATTAGGACTTAGTTAAGTAGAAGGTAGCTAGAGAAATACTGTACCAATGCTAGTTAGTAGAAAGCGATAGCCAAAATAGTGGGCTTCAAAGCGCTATACAAAAACCTGCTCAGAAGTGACTAAATTGACTACAAAGGCGCTGGGTTGACTACTAGTGGAATAACGAAATGTGTGATACAAAAATAGCGGCTGATTAAAAGGAATCTAAGCTGCTGAGAAAAAGCTGGCTGCTAGGAGATGCTTGAGCCGATTAGAAAATAGCGCGGATAACTAATGCGGAATCCATCGTTAAAGAGTTTTAAGTTGGGTTTTAAAAGGTGGCACTTCCTGGAAAGCTGCCGTCTTAATCTTTACTTGAAGACATTGTTGCTCCATTAGAAAGCATTAAAAATAATGTGAAACACGATGTATAAAAATTTGGAGGCTAAAATTAAAAAAAAAATCCGCAAACTTCTTTCAGAAGAGCTTCTAATGAGGCTAAATCTTTACCAGACAAATCTTCGAGTTTGTTTAACAAAAATTATCAAACTTTCCTTAGGAACATATTGCGTTTTTGATTAAAGCGATCGACGTAAACTCTGTTCCACTTTAACTGTGCACTTAAAGGGTATACGCAAGCTTAATATTGATCCCTACGTCTCAGTCTACATTCCTTGTCTGTTTTAAAACACTTTTACAAAGTGTGTTGACCCATGGCAGTCATAAAACCTGGATAATGTTGCCACGAAGTTACTTTTTGGAGTATTTAATCATGATGATGTTATTTTCATTCTGAATCTAATCCGAACATTAGTAAGTCTTGCAGCTGTTGTTCCCTGTTTTGATTAATAACTTGTCACAGAGTTGTGCCTTTTTGAAGTGACATGTCCGTCATCACTATATAATCAGGTTATTAAAAACATGAAACCAAACAAAGTTCATTTTGGAAGACCTTTTGCACACTTTCATGTAAACATATCCATATTGCAATAAATTATATTTTATTCCAAAGATAAAGATAACGCAAATCTGCCGGAATATGACGACATAAACTGACTGGAGGAGAGAAACATTTTCACCACAAAGCGCAGAGGTAAGCCAAAGTAAAATAGATGGTAAAAATCTCTTTACGAAATTCAGCGGTGGCATTCAAATTTAACTCGAAACACAGGGGCTAACGAGAAACTCATCGAAAAATGTGCCATTAAATGAAAAGTTTTCCGTTAAACATAACGAAATCATATCTGTTCAGGGTTGTTCAGGGTGGATAGAAGAAGGAAAAAAGGCGAATGCCTATTGAATATAGAACGAAGATGGGACCGCCCATTTCTTGTGAAAAGGGCGAAATGATAAGTGTTTTTCTGTTTATTTATCTTCTGTACTCCCATAAGATTCCTTAGTAGGGTAATTTTCGTAAAGCTGCACCTTCTCTTTGTATTGCACATAGAAGATGAAGAACGTACGTTCCGCGCTCTGGCGAAAAACCTAACACCTTTGGTTGTTCCTCGTGCTTAGCCCCGATTTTGTTTTTAAATTCAAGTTAATCCCACTGTTGAAATTTATATTCTCTGCGAGTTGTCGAGGCAGAGTTTGGAGAAGACCGTGCAGCTAGCTGGCATATAAGATATGTCATTACTGAAACGTCTTATGTCATTGGTTGACGGAAGTCATTCTGCAGTTGTTTTAATACACTGATCATAAAATCATTCTGTTCTGTGTAAAATCAAACTGTTGCCCAATCTTCCCGCTCACAAAAACTTACGGTGTAGATTATTTTTCTCTCTTTACGTTTCAACTTTAAACTAATGGCGCTCGGTGATTCGCTAAGCTTTTTTTGATCTTTAAATATTTGTGTGTTATCATTATGATTAACGCCTTACGGCACAATGAAAGAATGCATTAAAAACACTCAACTTAAATGATATTTCTTGGAATTTATTGTATATCATGGGCTCTGAACAATTAGGGCGCACGGAAACGGATAGCTCTTCTACGGCAAAGTTAATACACAACACCGCGAAGTTTTTGTTCTTGAGTTATTGTTTATTACTAGAAATACTTTTTCTTCTAATGAGTTCAGGCTTATCTGAGTCGAAACGAAATCTTTATTCGTCAATCGCATGCTTTAATCTTTTTGCAGGCATTACGGCGATGACTACGTTTCTTCTCTCTGTGTTTCTCACTATATATACATACTGTACATGGAATGACGCCGCAATAGGAATACGCATACGCATAAAAAGCGAGTTTTTACGAAGGACAAACTGCAACTGCTCCACCACCTGCTTTGCCATTAAGTCTTGATGTTTTGGGGCTTTTTCGCACCCATGGGAAGCAATCACAGACCCCCCGAAAAGCGTAGCAGAAGAACGACGAAAGAAGCAGCCAGTGGAAGCTCGTAAAGCTGGCTATGAGAAATGATGCGAAGGATTGAAAGACGTATTAAACAAAATCGAAAATACTTCGCAAAACACGGAGCAATAAACTTAAGAAAAGTAAACCGTGTACTTGCGTGACATACAATTCACCCACGTATCTTTAATGCAAACGGAAGATATTGCGATCAAATAAGTGATCATTAAAATGGATGCGAGAAAGTAAAGCGTAAGATTCATTTCATTTATTTACCTGTATTGCAGCTCGTGCTCCTCTACTAATGGCCGGCATAACGCTTGTGTGGAGAACACATTGTTTTTTTTGGCCATAAGTCATGCCTTCCACTTGATAACAATTATCGGGATTCAAGTCTATCGGCTCGGAGTAAGGTTCAACAGTAGTAGTTGGTGTACTTGAATTAACCGGAAGCATACCAAACTGTTCAGCATTGGATAAAACAAAATCTCGACCATTTGCTGCTGATAGAGCAGCATCACGGTCTAAAAAAGCCCCGGAACTACCATATTTGGAGGCGAATTTCTCATTTGAACGTCCCGTTAATCCGCCACCAATGTTACGTCTTTTATGAGTTGAACGCACAAAACGGGAGAGTATTTGTAAATTTTCTTCGACTGCTCTTTGTTTAGATGATTCACTCTCGTTGTAAGGTATTTTGAAGGAATCGGGGATTTCGATAGATACCGCAAAGCGTTTAGTATTATTCAAGGTTTGCAAATACGGTTCGTAGCGTGGCATATATTTCTCTTGTTCACGTAATAATTGTTCACGATCACGTTGCCTTTGCAGCTCTTCACGTTTACGTTGCCGTACACATTTTGGCGAATCGGGATTTCGTACACAGGGCGGTAACTTTGTGGGTTTCGTGGGACGTCTAGTTGTTGTAGTTGTCGTAGTTGTGGTAGTTGTGGCCATTGTACTAGTTGTAGTTGTGGTTGTCGTAGGTAAAGGCAGTATGCTAAACGATTTTCTTTTATCGTTTCGGTCCTTGTTTTGGTCGTTAAGCAATAAAACTTGCGGCACAATAGCGATTTTATCTCTTGGATTGACGGGAGCAAAAAATTGTGATAAGCTATCTTCGTCGTCTTCGTTTTGATTATGATAGTAACCACCAAAGGGCGGTACTTGCGGTATTTTGCTGTTTATATTTAAAGTAGATTTTCTAGTGGGCGGTATAATTGGTGCAGAGTATTGAAATATCGGTCTAAACGGAGTACGTGTAGTTGTTGTCGTCGTTGTCGCCGATGATGAATTTCGTTGTTTGTCTTTTTGTAAACTAGGAAACACTACAAATTTCGATTGAAAGGTACTATCATGTTTGGTAAGATTTTGTAAAAATAATATATGCTTCTTGAGATCTTCAATATTGGACGCAAATTCGGGTGTAGCAGGTGTTGTGGACCGTTGTTGTTGTTGCTGCTGTTGCTGTTGCTGTTGTTTATTGGTCGTTGTAATAGGTGCTCTTGTGGTCGTGCTAGTCGTAGTAGTCGTACCACGAAATGTAGCCTGAGCCCATCGGGGATCAGGTGAGGCATTCTTCAAAGCCATAGGTACTATAAATTTACGATCTTCATCGGTTAAACTGGCCGGTAGACCGTTCTCATCCGTATCCTCATCCAAGAGAATAATTTGTTTTTGATCCATTTCTTCTTGTATCGGATGTAATCGTCTTTGCGTTTGCGGGCCATAACTGCCCGGTGAATACACTTTCTTAGTCAGATCTGCCTTAACATACCCGGTTGCTGAATCCCGTAAATCAACCGGTTTAATAAAAGTGCCCAACTTACGCAAACCCTCTTGATGCATAAGAGCTTGCTCATCTTTAGTAATATTCAGCGGTATGCTATTATTTGCCAAAACTTCTAACTCATTGCTAAACTCGATAAACGGTGACTTAAGGCCTAGACAACTGCAATGAAAAAATATATGAAAATAATTGATTAAATATTTTATAATTAAAAATTAAGATATTCGTTATTTTGCGATAATCCTCGCTGAATAGAAAGAAAAGGCAGTTAGTTCTCTTAACGAATAGTACGATTAGATAGTAAAAGAGAATAAAATGGTTTAAGACATTGTTTCAAAACGAAATCAATCTAGAAAACGGCAGCGATATTTAACAAGATTTTTTTTTCTTCTTTTTTTAAGAAGGATGGATGTAGCCTGTTGAGTAGACGATCATATCATTCATTGAAGGTCCCCTTTCATTAGGAGGCAAAGGTGCTCTGGTAATCACCTATGTACTGACTGGAAGCTTTGGTTCTTGAGGAGTATATCAATTAGACGATCGGTGTAATAATGAAAATACAGAGCACAATTAATTAGCACATGTTTAATTTGATTGAAGCTATACTAAAAAGCACAGTCAGCTGTTTTGAGAAAGAAAGTCAGCTGTTTAGAATGCGTGTTATTGCCAGAACGAAAGATTTTCTACATTGAAATGCTGAAAGAATGTCTAATGCTATCAGACTTTTTATAGTTGAAAACGAGATGTTCAGTTGATTTTCTGTTAAGCCATTCTTCACATTCATCAGTTGGCACAATTCGGATCCTATTTAAGTGGACATTGCTATACATGTGATTAATGTGTGGCGTATTTTAACTTCTCGTGTCGTAAAGATCACGTTAGGCAGGGAGTCAAAGATAATGAAGGAACGAATCTTGTAAAAGACACTCATCATCACATCAAGTTAGGCCCTTGCTAACTCGTGATTTCTCCAATTTTGCCTTGTAATCTTGCGTAGTGTTTCTCCGAATCAGGCGAAGGGTATAACATAAAAAGCTAATGACATTTATATTGAACACAAAAGATCGCACTCTGCCTTCTAACAACCACGACAGCATCTGAGAATTTTGTTTCCTTTTATTCGTTTAGTTGAAAGTTTGTATTAAGAGGGATAATCATAAATTGTTTAAATTTCTTTTGCTTGTAAAGATGGGAGTTTCTCGCAATTATTTGGCTTATTTGTGATGTGCTTTCGAAAAAAGTTTCTTGTAAAAGAGAGTAAAAAAAAATCACGCTTAAATAAAAAACATGTTTATATCCTTTTAATATAATAATCATTTTTTGATGTTTTTAAAATCTTCCTACCATGATGGAGTCTTAAGTTTGCCGTCATCTATGCGACATAACATAGGTGTTAATAGGTGGACTTTGAAACAACAAAATGAGTTAAACTCCATGAAAGTTCAAGTACGAAAATGCTTTCTGTTGAGTAATATTCAAAATTTTGGTTCAGTTTTGAAACTTAGTTCAAATTAATCTTCCCTTTTTATTCTTGACTGAAACACTTACATTTACACAGTAAACCTTATTTTAACGGATTAATTTTTTCATGGATATTATCGTAGCAGTTAACTAACGGGTGTATAATTTATGCATTCTACATTTTATTATTTATCACTGACGTCGGTACAATTGCTTTGGGCATAAGTGAAAGAGGGTATACTAACGTTGCTATTCATTTTGTAACAAGTTGACACGCATCTCACATTTCACTGAAGTACAAGAACCCGTTATTGGTTTTGGCGATTGGGCTGCAATATTGTACGATCGTAATGATTGTAAGGAACAGGGGTAATGCTTTCAATTCATATTTCAGTACATTGCAATCTATTCTTGATCTTCCAAAGTCTTCTTTTTCCCAACTTTAGACAAAGCTATACGCAGTGGATTTTGTTCCCTTTCTTAAATTGCTTCCAAACGATTATTGATTATAACAAAATGTTTGTCGATTAAACCTCAGCAAATTGAACCTTAATCAGTGAGAATTTTTAAGCTTAACTATCGGTTCGAAACTTCGTTCTTGTATGTCACAAAACGACAACAAGTAATGAGCTGACGAAGTGGAGCACACAGCTGCTGAATTTGCTAGGAAGCACGCCTACAACAACTATAAAACAAACAGCAGCCATTTTTTCTTCTTTAAGCCAAAGCAAGTAAAAACACTACCGTGGGAGAGGATCCACCATTAAATATCCTGCTTTGACTATATACCCAATTTCGCTTAATACAGTTATTCATATAACGACTTTTCAACACAAGTTATTATACCGAAAGTGCTCGAAAAAGTGGTCCTATCCGAACCATTTTCGATAATGTTTGTTCTTGGGTAAAAACACGCCAGTGTACCAAACTTCATTAAAATGTGCCAAAAATTGCTGTCTATAGGTTGAACACAAGAAAATAAGAAGAACAGACGGATAGACGGATAGACGGATGAGCTAACTTGTACTCACTTCCTTAATCGACCTGTATAATAAAAAGAGGATCTACCCCAAGTCGTTCTACGTGTTGCAGACATTCGCACTAACTTCACATACCCTTGTACCATAAGACGTGGATGCAAAGGTACAGTTAAGGTAACTCCTCGCATACTGCCCGCGAAAAAATTTATTGAAATGAAATTTTTTCCATAACAAGAAAATAAAATGTTAACCAAAAATAAGTTTGTACGATGCACTAAGAAACGAACCCAGTTTTCTGTATAACATACACGACGCATGTAAGCGACGGGTATCAAAAATTCGTCTTATAACGACTAAATGCTTTTTAGATAAATTTTTTCTCACATTGCTTATAAAAAATTTGCGATAAAAGAAAACTTAAATTCAATTCACTCCAGCGTTAGTAGTTTGTATATATAAAAAAAAAAAAGGCATTTCTTTTTTTTTCGTGATAGTTTCTCGAATAGTTTGCAATTCTCAGTTAAACGCTTGTAGCCTAGAATAGCGGACGAGAAGGAAAGTATGTTTTCACTAAAACTCGCAACATTTTTAATCGTAAGCGTTATCGTAGATACCGCAGCGCCGGCTTCATGTATTTCACGTGCCGGTAGTGATGCAGAAGAAGAATTGTGCCACAACATTACTTGGGGAGCGTACAGTGCACGTGCTGTTCATCTCAGTAGGCATGTGGTTGCCGAAAAAGCAAAAACTATGCGTGTGATATCAAAAGATTTTTCCTATCGACCAAAGGTAGAAAAATTTCACAAATTTTTGACTTTTCCCCACAAAAAAAAAAATAAGGGGGGAAAATTTTAAAATAAATTATATAAGAAATTTTTCACAGCCAGGCGAATTGGCATACGAACGCACCATCACCCAAATTATTGTTAGAGATAACTATAGCAATGGTAATGGAGGCTACGCTACCCTCAAGGATGGCGGTCCCAGCACTTATTTCGCTTTAATACATTTGAAATCTCAACGTGGTCATGGCTTTAATTTCACAATTGATTTTTATGGTCAGTAGAAGGTAGAAAAAAAAAACAAAAAAAATGCAAAGAGAAAAAAAGAAAGCAGAAAAAAAAAAGAAAATAAAATAACAGTAAATAAATTTATGTAAATTCATAAAATGAAATTTTAATTAAAAATAATAACAATATTTTGTTGGTAATAACGTATGTATAAGTATAGTATGCGTGCATACGCATAACTACGTGTGCACACAGGAATACACAGGAATGTAATTTCACATGCATACGCGATCCCAGTGCATTTCATTGAAAATAATGAATATTTGCCAAACATGCAACATGTAATTATTATCGGAAATACAGATTTGTGTCACATTTATGCATATTTCTGTAATACACATAAATTTCTCTTTCTCGCCATTACGAGCTAAATCAAAAATGACAAATTTCCCTTAGAAAAAAAAACAAAATGCATGCAATTGATTATTATTTTACATAACATGCGTTTTAATATTTCGCTGACCCAAATAGAAATAAGCGGACTAATCGAATTTTCGGGACACACGAGGATTAATTAAAAAATTTGGGCAATTTTTAAATTTCCATAGCAATATAAAAATTCATTTATTACATTCGCGTCTCAAATAGCTCTCTAATTTATGCCGGTTCATTATTTTGCCCATCGAATGCGTTTGCTTTCTCTTCGCAGTTTTTATAGATAGCCCAGTTTAGATAATGTTTTAAATTGAATTGAAATTCATTGTATCCTACACAATTTCTGATACAAGAGCAGAGTAAATTTGTACGAATGTATGCCACATGCAGAAAGACTTAACATGGATCCAACGGTTATTATACCGACCGATTCAGAATCATTTTCTGCATTCATCTGCTTGTCTGTCCGTCTTGTTTGTTACACCAGCGTGTTTTGGCCGAAAGACGAAGCTATTGAAAATGGTTCCAATCGGACAAATTGTTGGAGAACTTCCGATGTAACGCCTTATTTTGAAAAGTCAAAATATAGATAACTTTGGGATGGAAAGTATTTAAAGGTAGGCCATGTCCCACTTTATTGCTTTTACCTCTTATTTATATTTAAAATATTCTTCTCTCAAGCAGACAGCATTTCTTTGAAATGAATATTAGAGGATCGAAAAATGGGCAATAAAGGGCACATACGAACAAAAACATACTTGGAAACATTTGCGATGTTTCGAGTAGTCTCGCGAATTGCGTCCATTCGATATTGCGATATTAGCATAAGCGATAGCAAGTCTTTGATATTAAATTCGTCGAAACAACCGATCTTCTGGCATTGTGGCATATAACCACACTTTGATAGTGCTAGAAGTACGCCCACTTCATTTTCACACACATTCGTTGCTCATCTGTGATCGAGTGGATAAGAACAGCGACTACCAAGTCAGTGTTCGTAGATTTAGATCACAGTGTGGTAGAGCATAAA
Organism: Glossina morsitans morsitans; assembly: GCA_001077435.1. Taxonomy (NCBI): domain Eukaryota; kingdom Metazoa; phylum Arthropoda; class Insecta; order Diptera; family Glossinidae; genus Glossina; species Glossina morsitans. The sequence continues at coordinate 42,484 of CCAG010004356.1, read as the reverse complement.
CGATCATACCTGTTGCGAGTACTCAGTTGATAACTTTTACCAATTTGGGCACGCACCCATTAAACTTCCCTGTCGAAGATATTATGTCTTTTTACTTATTGCAGCGTGTGTTCTTTGTCCCTGCTTTGAAAGCGTATGCTGATAATTAGCTATGACAAGCTGAAACTTGGAGGAAATTTAGAGAAAGTGATGTCACATAAGCTCATAAAAGACAGAAACAAAAATCGAATGCATATATAGAAGCATTCTACTTGAGTCTCATTATAATAATGTTTACTGGTGCGTAGCGAAATTCATACGACGAAAATGTATACGTCGTTTGCATATTTGGTTTGTGCTTAATAAGCTCAGTGACTCAGAGTGAACTGCGTTTTTAACAATTTTCGAGTAAATAACGCTGCACGATTTTCCGCATCAAGAACATTAGAAACAATTTTTTTTTTAATTGCTTTCTAATTTCACAAGTCAAATAACGTCTTTGGTGAAGCCCCGGGCAGGGGTTAGATTTTCTTTTTATTCTTCTAGAATTCAACAAGTCAACAAAAGATTATTCATTATGCTGAGCAGAAATTCAATGAATTCAGTGGTCTGGATGTTTATTTATAATCGCTCTTTTTCCTCCACTTTCGACAAGATTTCCTTTCCTGGTGGACGGATGGAATCAGCAGCCCATTCTGTGTTTGTAAAGCCGCGATACGCGAAATTTATTGCACTTACTTTGACTCCTAATGCGGTTAGGCATGTTTTGATGTTTTCATCAAGAGGTTTCGCTTTATGTTTTTAATATCCACCACTGCTTCAAGGATATCACAAAATATATGCATTCTCGATTAATGCTAAATTTCAAATCGATTTAGTCATGTCTGTCCGTATGTCCGCTTTTTGTATATGCCTGTGCGGAGGTGTGCTGTTGACATCCTGCTGGTCGCAAACATGAAGCTATCGGCTTTAAATGGAAGGTTCTTGTATGCATGAATGTTACTATTGAAAATGGCCGAAATCGATCAGAGGTAGCGACTGCAACACCACTGGCTTGTGGGCTTTTGCTCATTATCCATCAATTATAATGGATAGAAGGTTGAAATTAGAAATGAGAAAATAGATTTTAAGGAGAACACTTCTCTTTAAATGGCTAGATTTACGAAAAGCGAGAATAAAAAGACTTGTCACGATTGCCTTTATAGTTAACTTTGAAAATCTCGTTCAATTTTTCGATCAGTCCTCGAAAAATCACCAACAAAAGCTGTACTATATGCTTGACAAGTATGATGGCTATTAATTTTAATTTGTTTAATAATTCTAAATTTATATGTGTGGATAATGGTTTCCAAAAAAAAATTTATTGTATGATTCTCATTATATTATATTATTTTTGGTCTTGTTCGTCTCTAAGCCAAAAATTCATTCATTAGAGATTAAGCAAATAATGCCAATGGTTGAAAACCACTACTCTCATATGCATATGTACACGCGTACACGCATATACATACATACATACATATATTCATATGATTGTTGATTCATATTGCACGACTGACGGCATACATAGGCAGTACGTTCGAGTCAGTTCAATTTTGAATTGTTTCATTTATTTCAAAATTTCAAATTAATTGACATGATATTGCGGTCATTTGATATATTGGGATCTCATGACGTAATTCGTTGCACAGCACAATCAATAAATAAACATTGGATCGCCTAGAGTATTAATAATAAACGATTTTGTAACAAATACTTAATCGCAATTATAATTAAATTAAGTTTAATTTATAATTTTAGTTAGTTTACCAAAAAAAAAAAAAAAAAAAAAAAATGCATTTGTTAATAGTAAGGATAATACCAAATACAACAACATATATAATGTTGTAATAATTTTATATCACAAAAATATATGAAATCATACTTTATTTAACATTAGATTGCCCCTCGTTGCTGGTACACATCTATTTTTGCATGAAATTCGAAGATTTTTAAAACAAAATAAAATTTTATAAAAAAATAATTTTTTTTATTTTTACTAAAGTTTACCAAAAAAAAAGGCTTTCCAGGAGCACCCCCTTTTTAAAGTACATTTTCCGCAGATTGCCTTATTGCATTTAGCATAGACCGCTTTACTTGCATCTCTTTCGCATGACTGGATGCCAAAAATTTATGTGCACGTATTGGGTAAATGGCTACCTGGCTTTAGTTGAGAGCCATTGCTCATCGACGGCTATGTCGGATTTATAACAATCGTCGTTGTTCTCAGTAAACTTTTCTCATATTTTATTATTGAATGGTACGGTTTGACTCACACTCGTCAAAATATGTAAAGCATTTATGGATTTTTGGAGCGAATGGTTGGAGAGGAAAAGGGTTTAGTATTTGCATGCATTTAATAATCAACACTTGTTTTTACAAAGAGTATTACAGTTTTTCTCAATACATAGCAATAAAATCGTAAATACGTCGAGTCAGTCCAATCGATTTGGTCCGGCACAAAACGTGACTTATCGATAGAATTGCGTCGCATTGTAATCGAAATTAAAACAAATAAAATAATCGAAGTTGCGCTCGCGGATCGTAAATAATCGTTATTATCATCCACCACCAACCTCTACCACTGCTTTAGAAGAAATTTCCACAAATTTCGTACATTCGCACGTTCAGACAACCGCTATTACTATTTGTCTAGTGTACCTTCGAAAAGCGTTCCTTTCTCTTCTTTTTCTTTCTTTTCCTTTTTGTACCCATTACCGTAGGATGAGGGGTATATTCATTTGTCAAAGCGTTTGCAACGCCCAGAAGCAAACATCAGAGATTCAAAAAAGTGTTTATATTCTTGATCAACATCAAATTTTAAATCGATTGTGTGTCTGTCCGTCTGTATAATGTCTATTACGAAACATTGAAAGTTCTTGCACACAGGTTGGTATTGAAAATGGGCCAAATCTGTCGAATGACACACCTCCAATTATACGTAAACTGAGGAAACTTCCATTCTTCAAAAGGAAGAGAGAATTTGTGTTTTGCTCATTACTCATAAAACAGATAAATCTGCGAAAATTTGAACACACATTCTATGGGTAGTACCTCTACAAAAATGGCCACGCCTACTTTGTTTTATAGTGTGTTACATTTTCAATTTATTTGTAAACCCGTAACAGCACACAACAACAAGCTTCAAAAACCTCATAAAGTATAAAATTAATAAATTCTTGGCCGGTTTCAAGTTCGGAATGCACCTAAGCGTGTCCGTCCATTCATTTGTACATCTGTCCGTCTGCGAAACTGTGTGGTATCTGTGGTAAACATTTTCCCACTTTCAAAAAGGGAGATATCGCTTACAATTTTGCAAAAAAATTTACAAACATTTCGAAGAACACGCCTACAAAGCCTATTCGTCTATGCAGCAGAAGCCGTGAACACCTATGTTTCCCGTGTTGTTTGTTTGTTAGGCGTAAACAAATTTCCCTTTCTTACGACCAGATTACCGTTGTGCCTCAATCTCGAAAACGAAATTCAGCAAACGATCCTTCACAGGTCCGAACATTTATAACTTGGTGTTCCAACTTTGCTGTTTTGCTAGAACTCACATCAAATGCAATCCATGTCTTGCCAACTCACTTTACCCAATGCGACATTGAAGGTAGTCCTCTTATATCCCATGAGAAGTACAACCAATAACAAGATCCCACATGACGGATCCCACCTGCTTGTTTTGACATGACAAGTGAAATTAACTACAGGTAGCAAAATACCTATGAACTTTCCCGTCCACGTATTATTAATAAGGAAAGCTTCAACTTTTTGCTACACAATGATCCCAGCTTTCATGAACACAAAATCGCACGGCAGTCCAAACTGTTTACACGTTTCTGATGTTACATTCCATTGTCACAATTGCAGTGATGTCGAAATTATGTTGCAACTGACATCTTTTCTTCCACGTCCACTCTAAGGGAGTTGATGAATTTGTATTCTGAAACTAATATCGATCCTTTGCTCAGAAACCTGTTGCAGTTATTTATCGTAATACTTTGTGATTTAAGAGGTCGTAATTCTGTGTCAATCAAACAAAAAAAAAGGTTTTTCCATTATTCCATCACACTTTTTAAATCTCTTTCGAGAAAGAAAAATGAATCTTAAACACCGTTGCCTACCCTCTTGTACATCGAGTGGTAACACAGTTTTTTTTCTGTTATTCCAAAAGTAGACATTCATGTACTGCAACAATTAGGTAACCGTTTCAAATATTCAGTCCGATAAGGTGCTGATCTATAGTTTATCATATGTGCTGACCTTATTTACAGTATTGCTGATGTTCTGAATGAAGACCACTTGAATTTTTGATACGGAATTCTTTGTTTTTCTTTTTTTTTTTCAAAAGAAAACAAAGAGGAGATTAATTTATCGACTCGCCTGCGGTGTGCCTGCTATACCCATAACGGCTGTTATGCTTGATTATTTTACGAAACTACTTAAAAACAATGTGAGCTTAAATAAATTTGCGAGACCTGCATGCATGCTATGCAAAAGCAAAGCGACTACTTTGTAGAAATTTATTATTTGCGATACTACGGCAGCAGATTTATAAAAGTCGCGTCGTTTAAGAATAATCAATGAAGAGGCTAAAGCTTTCTTCAAATTTTCACTTGGTAAAGATATAAAAAATCCTTGGTTTACAGAATTTTTATACTCTATACCACCAGCGATACAAGAGTGCATTCAAGTTGCGCGTGTGTACATGATGTCCACAGGATCTTGAGTTAGAGCCATCTTTTAATACATTTTTATAGTTTATCCGTCCGTCTGTCCGTTACATTTTCTCGTGTTCACACAAGGCTTTTAGGCCGCAGTTTTCAAGATATTATGATGCAATTCGGCGCACTGATATGTTTTGGCCCAAGGACGGCCCCTATTGGAAATGGTTCAGATCCGATCACTTCTCATATAAAGCTTTATTTTGAAAAGTCGTTATATGAGTGAAGTAGGGTATTAATGGCGGGCCATAGTATTTTTACTTCATAAAAAATAAAAATTAATTCAAAGGATTATATTTCAAAACACTTTTCCATAAGGTGTGAAAATCAAAACTTTGTTTGTTGTTGTGTCTCTAAACACTCTACTGAGGGAACTGAACTAACCTAAGACCGATCTTATAGATATTTATTGCAAACCACTGAACAGAAAACTGAACAAAGTAAACTCTGTGTGGGAGTCGTCCGTGCGTCAGTACTGTAAATTGCACTACTTGTTATGTTAGGATACATTGGATTTATAAAACATCCTGGAGCGATTTTCAATTCAAAAAACATTGTCAAGAAACCATTTCTCTTCTAACCACTTACAGCGGCCCCCCTTAACAAATTTTGCTTAATTATTTCTTTTTGAGCCTGCGAAGAGAAAATAAAGAAAGCATTTATTCTCCTTTAATATGAAAACGTTTCCAAGTCTTCTAAATGCATGAGTAAACTGAGTAGATGTGTTCAAAATACGCAAAAATCTTCCTTTAGTACTCATGCAAAGCATGAATGTTTCTTAGAAATCTATAAATTACCATAGGGTATATAAAATTCATTGTAAGAGGGAGCGTATGTAACTTAACTTTAACGCAAGAAATCATAACATACCTTTAGGCGATGTCATATTATATGATTAAATAAATTTAAACGGCTTGAAGAAATGAAGAGAATTTTTTAATGCGTGCAACGTACCACGCAGATCATTGACAAAACAAAGTTTCTCCATAACTAACTAACCATTTCATTACTGCATTCTGCTATCAATACACTATCAATGAGAATGACAAACGTAATATCGCACTCATTTTGCGGTTGTTCAGTGTGAAAGCGTTATTGCATTGAAACGGTTATTTGAGTGTTTTTTTTTTTCATTAAAATACTTTTGTATTGACGATGAAATATATTAAATATTATACTTAAATATCGCATTAAAGACAGTCGTATAATAAATTTTAAACATATATTATGTAAACATCGAAAGTCGGACAACAAAGTAAACCGAGGAGAAAAATGAATTCACATTCACTTACATTAAAATTACTTTTAATAATTTGTGTACTCAATGTACGAGCTCTCAATCATACTTGGGGCTCTCTGGGCATATATGATGTATTGGTGGCGCGCGATGATGTACAACATCCAGGCACCCTTATGAGTGTGACATCTCAGTATATAGCATTTCCACCTAAGGTAAGCAAACAGTTAAAAGTTAAGAAGACACGATAGGAGCACGAAGGAAAATGTAAGCAAATGATTTTTGGTCCCTTTTTAGTATCGTGGAAATTATGTAATCATGTCGGCGGTTAGAGTTTGGGATTGGGGTTTCCCGGAAAGTTTTGCATATATTGACTTAGTTGACGGTGGTCCTGGTTACCGTCATTGCAAGCTATATATAGAATCACAACGTGACGAAGGCTTTCATGTTAGTATTGAATACTTTGGTCGTTGAATAAAATAAATATTGAAAAATGTATTTTCTCTTTTCTAACAAATTTCTTTTAATATATTAAATTTAAGGAGCATTTTAAATGAATAAGAATTTAAACAAAGTGCCTTTACGAGGAAAAAGGTAAAATGTTTGCAGTTTTAGTTTTGTTATTATTATTATTATTATTATTATTAAAAGATTTTTTATTGTTTCGAATATTTACTTAAGTTTTAGAGAGAAGCATAATAACGAAATATATATATATATATATATATATGTTTTTTACTTATATTTCTGTTTATTAAAATCTAAATATTATTTTAAATATTTATAAAAAAAGAGAAAAGTTTTTCCATTGCTTTCATCTTTTCTCGCTCAACACATAATAACAATAAACCACATATTCAACAAACTTTATACAAAATTGTTTGCAAATATAAACAAACTTATATGTATATGTACGAAACTGTATGAGCCGTATCGAGATGTATGCCAGGGACGTAGATAGTTTTTTTTTCTCATTTTCTTCCTTAGAATTTTTAAGCAAACATTCAGGAATTATTTCAATAGAGAACTAAGCATACGATAAGAAGCAAGAAAATTGGATTTCATTCAAATTTTTTTCCAGTTCCACTTGGGACATATATGCGAAAACCTAATCGTTTAAAGTTGTTACGATAGGGTAGCGGTAACTTACCACTTTACAATGCCGGTCGTCCACTGGTGGTCTTTTTGTCTTCGAGGTTTACCCACCGACTTACCGACAGTCAGTTATTATGCTTATAAACAGTCATTTGTCATTTAGTATTGACATACAACGAGTTGCTTAGGTCTGCAAGCAATTTCGTCCGTGATTAAGAAGAGAACAGATATTCCGAGCGACAGTCTAAACTAAAACAGAGTTGGCGACAGATGGGATCTGCAGCCAAGCGGCCGTCCGATAGACAGTTCAAAATATGTAAAATGTGCTAAGCAAACTATGCTTTTGAGTGCAGGTTTATAACAAGCGGTGCAGCATACCGCTAGGAAGTGAAAGCGAATATAGGGTGTAGTCGACGTGAGCCAATGGATTCAACACACAATTGCAAAGTATTCCATATCGTTAAACTACTGACAACGTCTAGTCGTCGGTCATATTTGCGATCGCAGTTATAACGTTTTCTGCAACTTCTTCATATTTATCTCTGCAGTGCACACTGCACAGTGCACAGTGCATGTATCCTATTTGCCTGAGAGATAGTTTAGCTTTGAACACAACAACAACGACTTGCAGTAGATGCATTTAACAAAGCAAGAGTAATGAAGACTTTCGCGAATTCCGTTGAATGTTGCTTAAGAAAATTAGCAGAAGCTTCAACAAATTTCGTCTACGAATAAACGCAAAGTTTAGCGTTGCTGGGAATTATATTTCAAAATATATATCAAAAAATCAAACAGTGGCATAGAATTAATTCACCTTTCACTGTCCATCGAGAGGTTGGCGCAAGTTATTTAAAGAAAGCACTGTGCCCATCCGTGTCTATACGCGTGAGCAGAGTTAAGAGAAAATGCATGCGATTTTTGAATTTATGAAGTATGCGCGATCTGCCCTTTTTCTCAAGGGCAATTTTTGCAAATTATGAGGTTTTCAAAAAATTGTGTTAAACGAGAGAAACGAGAGGCGCATCATCCTCTTCTTAGATAATTGGTATCATAGATAGATTCGTACCATCGTGTCGTTATGTACACACAAAGCAAACATGACAGGATCACCAAATATTGTTAATCGTTTAAAGGTTGACGCATTGCTCTTACTTATCCATGATTTTATTCTTTGGCTTCTGCGCTCTAACGATCTCGTCGCAATAACACTTTTGCGTTTGTCGATAAAACACATCTCACACGTGGTGGTCGCAAACATCGCTTGAAATTTAACACCGTTTAGAGAGTGTTGCTGAGGTAAAAACAAATGATAGGTAGGTCGCATAGTACTAACATATGTTCCCTGCGTACACAAAAGTCCACTTGTTTTGTAATGGACGACAGTACGCCCTATCGCGCAGGTGTTTAAAGATGCAATTAAGAGCAAAGTACTGAATATTATTGTGCGCTTCGTCGTCGATTGTGGGAAAAAATTATTCTTTGAAAAACTCGTGTTGCAACAACAACGCATCCCACTTACGCTACAAGGGTATATTAACTTTGTGCGGATATATGCAACACTCAAAAGGTCTTGAGACAGACCCAACTTTTATTATGCTAATGGATTTAGAATCACTTTCTGCATCGATCTAAGTCGCCTGTCGGTCTGTCCATAGTTTTGCGTTAAACCGTCACAATTTTTAGGATATTTTGTTATAATTCATTACACCCAGAATAGACACAAACACGGGCGCTATTGCAAATAGAACAGAATGGACCATTGCTAGGACGACTGCCTTCTTTTGAAAACCCGTCATATGACTAACTGAACTAAGTGAAGCGGTGTGTGGTATTTAATACTGGGCCGTAGTCCATTGAAATGTTTTCATGGATAGAGAAAGTATTGTAAATATTAAAAAAATAATAATAAATAAAATTTCAAATAAATTTCTATTTAACTTTCAATAAAATAATACTTTATGACTTTTTTTTTTATTATTTTCCTGGTATTTAAAAAGAAAGGGAAAAGAAATATCGTCAATGTATTATTGTTTGAGGTTTTAAATGTTTTATTTTATTATTTATTTTTTATTAATTTTACATTTACTTAATCGCAAAAGTGTAACCGAGAGTTACGTAACACGAAAGTAATTTACTTTAGATTAATAGCTAAAAATAATCATAAAATTATTAAATATTTATGTTACAGTAGTAATAATAATAATAATATTAATAATAATAATAATAATTGTTTAAAAGAAATTAAAAATATATATATGTATATATGTATATTTGTGGAAAATATATCATTTTCCATAAATTTCAACATGAAACATTAAACCGTAATTGTACTGAGATTGTAACTGCAGTGTTACAAAATTAAATCCGGGTCCACCCGAATATATTGTGGCGTGTCCTCCTGTACCATTGGTAACCTGGTCGAAGGCACGTATCCCGGTTATGATACGTCCATTACCAACACCCTGATGATTATGTAAAAAAGCAATTGAAAACGAAATAGATTTTTAAGTCGAATGAGAAGAAAAGTAATTGATTAACATGATAATGGATAATGGAATGTGAAATTAGGATTAGAGAAATGATTCCTTCCATGAATTTATTTATTTATCCACCCAAAAGAATTTGGTTCTTTGCTCAATTTCCATTACTTTTCATTATCATCAAATTGTCTTCCGAAGTAAATTTAACGGATCCCCTGATCTCTGTGCTCGTAAGATTAGATAGGCACTAGACTTTATAAAAGCCGGATCGGAAGCGTTCCAACATCCATACATTGTAAAAGAGATTATGTGTGCCTTTGATTAGACCTACACTTGAATACGCTTTTGTCGTGTTGACTCCGTCCCATTGTTATAAAGTAGATTTGATCGAATCAGTACAAAAGCAATTCGAACTTTTTGTGTTGAGGAATGGGCCATAGGACCGTCAACTCGTATAATTACCACCCTATGAAAACAGATGGCTATTAATAGCTTTAACTCCACCTCAAAGGATTAGATTCACTTTGGAGGATTAGCTTTTTAATAGAGCGGATAAATGTTGTTACAGATTCGCCAGCCTCAATGTTCCCACCCGTCCAATTAGGAACTTTTGGCACATAAAATTCGAATGAATTGTTTATCCCACTTAGGGTCACATGGAAAAACTTGAATTCAGTTTACAATCCAATCTCAATCCTGTACAACCCAACAAAAAGAGCTTTTTGTAATATTCGAGCTTCGCCGATCCCATGCCTTAGCAACACGTTACACCATTTAAATTATGTATCAAAGTCAACTAATGTTGAATTAGAGATTAGTAGGCTTTGTTTGGTTTGCGTCTTTTTGGAGTTCGTTCGCTTCGCAGTACTTATGGTTCCTAAGTTTCGCGGTTTAGACACAAGTATACCTATCGTTTCTTTCACTCTGTTCCTAAAAATCGGTTTTTCTTCTTTTCTCTTTTACTAACTAATTTAATATTGCACTTAATTAGTTAACCAGTTCTGTGCTCACGGTGCGGGTTGGCCACACAACATCCAGCCTTCTACATAAGTATTCTAAAGAAATATTGTAACTTTCCGAATGTGGCTGAAATGAAATTCAAAGAATAAACATGAACGGTGAACAACTCGTCCTACGTGATATGCATTGACCCTCCGTACTAAATGAATGCGGAAAATTTGAATTGGACGCGATCATTCCTAAGCACTTATGGGTGTTTTAATAAGAACAACGCAAACATATAGCTTAAGAACCATTCCGATATTGTGAGTATATGCACATATACATATATTATGGGATGGAGTTTTTTGTAGAACAAAAAACTACTCAGGGCATAGTTACTCGCTTTACAAAAGCATCACTTCCCGATGGTACTTTATCAGTACAAGAAATGTGTATAAAAAAAAAAATAAATAAATTTATGAGAATATTAATCGCAAGCAAAAGATTTCCGGTACCATGAAATGCGAAAACGAAACGCAACTTCGCACTCTGTTAATATATACGAAAGTATGCAAGTGTGTGTATATGAATGCAAGTTTTTTGCGTCTAAGAATAAATACATGTTAGGAGAGTGAATGAGCTGAATGAATGAAGCGAAACGAATAAATCAATAACACGAACTATGCGTTGAATTTGTTAAACATACACACACCCACAAACATACTTGTGTACATAAAGTGTCACAGTATAATTTTTTTGAAAAAAGGAAATACCAAAAACACAAATATTAACTTTCGCTGAAAAATCTAAAATTCATTGAGAGAAGTTTTTGTAAAATGCTTAAGAGTATGAATAAGCATTTGTGTAGGTAGGAAACTTGCTGGAATATTGTATTAGGTAACATGTCAAAAAAGTATTGGGAATTTTAGTTTGAATTATTTGCAACATTTTAATTATTTCCTTACAAAAATTGCTTACGTTACTTATGTACGCAAACAAAAAATTCGCTTTAAATTTCTTTTTCTCTTTTTTGGGGTGAACTGGACGCAGCCTAGTAGGTATGTGACCAATCGGTAAATGCTTGCAGTAATAGCTACGACTAAAATGAACTCTACCGCACTTGAGATTAGAGTTCCGCGACCACCGACTTAGGACCTGTCTAGTCTGGCCTGCCAAACGCTAAATGTGCCAAAAAAAAGGAAGACGAGTTTGATGATCTTCTTCCAAAAATTCATATGCGTATAACATACAAGACAATCATAAGCAGACTTAACGTAACTGAAGGCCTATCTTGCTTTAACTGACTGATTGACTGAGTTCGACACGATTTTCCAAGAAAGTCCTCATCATCGGCCCACGTACGTTGCTGTACCACTCTTCGACCCAATGCCCGCGCATAAAGACATTGCGTCATTAGTTACTTATAGTAAAAGATTATTCTGTTTAGAAAGCTATTCCTAAGTATCATCATAGGTTAACTATTTTGGAGTATTATACTGGGTGAGAAAGTTTGCTCGCAGTCGACGAGAAAGCAATGGTTTCTCATCGAGGACTAACGCAGACAGAGATACGAATTTTTACCAACTCTTATAAAAGGGTTCTCAGCCATTTACTTGGTGTGTTGAACGTGCAACGTATTGCAGCTCGACTTTGCTCATTCGAGCATTCGATATTCTTCCTTTAGCCTTTTCTCAAAAGTAAAACTCGGCAGAAGTCAAAGAATGATTTCGGCAAAGTAGTTCCTAAAAAACTACAACGTATATGCATAGGTGTTAAAGTGAATTTCTCTCTAACTCTGGAAGAAATCTTCTAAAATATTATGAAAACATAACAATGAAATAAAGTGGTTTGCTTCATTCCATTCCCGGTACTTTTTTGACAAATTATACACTAATAAAAATTTGAAGATGTGGAAATAAAACAAAAAATAAAATGAACAAAATAATAAGAAAAATCGCAAATGAACCCACAACTCAAGTGGGAACGTAAATGTTTCAATTTGTATTTTTGTGAAGATAAGAAAATATCTTCGTATGCCTGCTTGTAAGTACGTATGTGGATTTGAAATAAAAACGAATTCTGAAATGTGAAATCAGCAAATACGCACATTTGTACGTGCGAACATACACGCACACACACACACACACACACGCACACACGCGCGCCCGCTAACGTACACAAACTCATGGGCGTACACCCATTCATACACACATACGTACACATGCTACACATATGGAAGTGTAGTGATATTTCCTTCAAGCAATTATTTTTTTTAAGCAATTTTTTTCACTACCGTGATGAATATGAATCCTTGGCATATAGGTTATTTTTTTTTTTTTTTGTGCGGTTATGTAGGAAATGAATGCATGCAATGAACGAATTTCATGAAAACCTGAGTTTTTCTTACGTTTTTTGGAAATTTAATTTCACGATTCACATATTTCTCCGGTGACGATGCATTGAATACTTGCTCTGCGTGCAGTAACTGGGCCGAATTAGAGATATTACCCCATGTGCTGGAGATAGCATATGAGGTAGCAGCCAAGCAAGCCAATGCAGTCAAGGCCGTCAACCTTAGTTTCAACATTCCGCATTCGCTCAAGTCTCTTCTCCTCTTTATTAAGGCTTTATTCCGTTTTCTCCCCGTCTCTCTTTTTTTTTGTTTTATTTATTTATTTTTTTTTTTTTCAAAATTAATTTATTTCTTGATTGTAAAAAATTACAAAGAAAAAAAGAAAAATCTTTTTTGATCGTCGGAGGTTTTCTTTTCTTTACTCTTCTTTTTAAAGAATTATTTACTTGTCCGTTGCAGCATAGCTCGAAAACTGTTCGAAATGACTCGTGACTTGAAACTAATCTTTGCTTTCTTGCTTCAAAAATCTCTAAAGCTTAGCTGAAGCAATCCATCAATATGTATTTATATATACATATATATGTATATATTCAGTTCATTTCAATATTCTCCTCTCTGCGTATTGTGTCTGCTAAGAAATTTAAAAATAAAATTTTTTTATTTAAGAAAACGAACTAAAATTCTTATCAACTTTTCACTTTATTTCATTCTACGATTTTTTTCCTCGAACTCTTAAATTTCTTGTTTACTTCTCTTGCGAATTCCTTATATTGAGATATTTTATATTTGTTGTAATGATGTCATGAATAATTGAATGATGGAAAGAAAAACAAAAAGCAAATAAAATAAAATAAAAAAACTAATGACTAATCGTTAAAGAGAAAAAGGAAAAATCATATGTTCGTGATAAGCGAAATTAATTCATTTGGAAAACTAAGATGAAATGCATAATCAATACATCACGTGCATGTTTACTGACCCACTCACGAAGATCTTTGTAACGAACTGTCTCTTAATTTGTGCACTGTACTTGATTTTTGCTCTTGTATTGGCTTCGAAGGAGAAAATATTTGTCCGCCAATTCCAAGAAATGAGCGACACCGAGCAAACGGGCTGCTAAACCTTTAAGATAGTAATGGTAGTTTCAACAGGGGGACTGGGAGACTTTTTTATATCGATTCCATTATATACATATTTATTAAGAGTATAAATGCTTTTCATCTTCTCCCATCGCTGCATACATCGTTACGTACAGACATGGAATAGAAATTTGCGATGGATACGATAGGTGTAAGAATAAATTTGTTTCGTTTTTTTTTTCACTTCAACTTTATTTAAAATATTCTTTGTATAAAGTGCAATAATCGAAATATTCACTACCTTCGGGCACTTATCGGGTGGCTTGTGGATACCCGCGTTGTAGAAACTTGCCGGTTTGGAAGTGAAATAGTTATCGACCCATTTTCGCACATCTTCAACTTCTTCGACCATTTGGGATGTTAGATATGGTTGCATCGTTCTGACCAGGGCTGGAGAATATGCGAGATGTGGTAAAATTTCGCTGACGAAGCCTTGGTTATTTTCGACGGCAAACCATTTTCTAATGGCTTCGTAGTTTACTGCGCCTTTACTCCAAGCTAACTTAATCATCCCGTAGCTTCAGCTGGATTATTTTACTGTTGAATTCAGTCCAAAACAAAGGGAAGAAGTAGTTCCATAAATGTCTTAAGCTAAACAACAGTTTACAAACAACAGAAACTTACTTCGTTCAAAGATCAGTACCTAAGTTACCTCCTTCCTGAAAGTTCGGAAAAATTTAATGCATCAAGTTCCTTTTTATAAAATGATTGAGTTAAAAAGTACTTTGCGAGATTTCATGCGAAAAATTTGTAATTTGAAGACGATGAACGACCTAGAGATCCATAAAAGATGTTGGATGAAGAAATTCAAAGTTCACTAGATGAGAATACAGCCCAAACCGAAAAAGGGCTTGTTGCACAAGTAGGAATTAATCAAAAATCAATTTCAATGCAACTGCATAGGAAGAGTAAGATGCAGAATAAAGGGAAATGGATCCCGCGTAGGCTAACCGAAGAAAGCAATGTGAAGTTGACATCTGCTTGCTTTTCTTAAATCGATATAGAAGGGGGCATTATTTTTACCAAAATATTATGGGCAATGAAAAGTGGATCCTATATGATAATCGTAAACGAAGAAATGCATGGGTTGACCCAGGACAACAAACCAAGTTTCTTGGAAAGCCGAATGTTTGGGAAGGAGTCATCTACTACGAATTTTTAAAGTCTGAGAAAACAGTTACATCTAAACGACATGAAGCAAACCTTGCCAAATAAGTAGCGCACCTGAGAAAAAAAACTATTTATTAGCAAAGGAACTCAAAAACGAGTTTGCTTTATGAACGTCCGTCGGCTTAAGCAATCCAAGAAGTGATCTTCAACGCGAGTTTGGAATTTCTCCGAATTGCGACTTATTCTTCAGGCGTGGCTTCTTTTGAAACCCACTTACTCAGACCGAGGAAGTCATCTTTAGCAACGAAGCAGTGCATAAGACTTCAAAATGGGCGAAAATAAGTAGATGATTACTCGAGAACCGATAATATTGTTGCGAAATATTTCAGTTATTAAGTTTTGTAATCAGTACGTTTCTTAAAAAAATACAAGGAACTTTTTTGCACACCTAATAAAATTTAGTTTCAAGTCCCACGAAAATGGTTGTTAAAAGAAAAGTTTTTGAAGCGCAATGGTGGGCTTTAACGCTTATTTATTCCCTTCTTGGCATTGTCTATAAATTTTCCTTATTGTTTACTATGGTCTTCTTTTACACGGAAAGTATTTGAGGAATAAGTGCAGAGATGGGAACTAAGAATTAGCTGATACGCTTACCTTCATCTTGTCTTGAGAATAACATTTTATTTACATTCGAGAATTAAATGTTTCATTATTTCATTTATTAGATTATAATCGCTAAACATCGTCTACATTAGGCTTGTCTATCAATCTAGAAAATTCCCCTTTTTTTCATTAGTAAGAAAAATTAATTATCAATTCAGTTTTTTTGTTACAAAGCTTTATAAATGTTGTAAGATTTTGGGAATGTAAAATTATATCAAACAATCTGCACTTACTTTGTTAGAACCTTAGAATTGTTTCCCCACTAGTTGGAGAGAGAGGATCTTGTAATGCATATAAAAACATCTTTCCTTTATAACGAAGAGCACAGAACTGTGGCTAGGGAACAAAAACGAACGGAAGAAGTAAGAAAATTATATTCGGCTGCAACCCACCCCAACCTCGCGACAATTTTTTCGGGTACCTGTTCTAATTCACGAGTAGTAAGAAAGCATAACGCAGAGATATTCTCAACTTATTTTAGACATTTCTTCAGACCGATTTATTCGCTTTTCAAAACTAACCTGAACTTTTAATGTTTTTGTCAAATTTGAAGACGTCATCTTCATTTTTACCACCAGGTAAAAGAAGACGATGGAACGCACAGACAGACAGACGATTTGATTCTAATCAAGAATATGTATATTTTATAGGTCTATAGGTATAGGTCTCTGAAGCTTCTTCCTGGACGTTGCAAACATTTTAACAAAGGGAATATAACCCAATTTGTGGGTGGGAGTACAAAACCATCCCTCGTAACTATTCTTGCATCTACTGCCATTCATATATCAAGTCTATAGGCTATTGAACTCTATGTAATAATCGTTTGAGTTGCAAGCTTTTGTTGAAGCAATAAGAAAAGAGAAAGGTATACGAACCTTAAGTCTGATGATTAACATATTATACTGCAAGTTGAAAATTACGCTTACTGCCACGCTGTAGCTTCAGACTATCTTTCCAATAATATCAACCATAGATTAGAGGTGATGTTCTTTTACCTACTATGGACGTGATTATGGCCGTATTATGCCCACTTTTAAGCTCCGTTAACTAAAAAAATAGTAAATACATCACGATCGATCCAAGGAGAGAAAACTGATGGCGAGAGATGGCCGGACAAATGGATTGATGATTGTGAATATTCAAATGTTTGGACGCAATTAAACCGATTCAGAAGGTTGGATATCTGATACGTAACTGCGAATGCTTTTAGGTCTAAACAAAGCCTCTCTCTCTCTCTCTCTCTCTCTGCCATAAAGAGAATCGCATACAGGGTTAATCGGAAATACTCTAAAAATGGCAAAACAGTTAACCAGCGAAAACAAAATAACCATTAAATAGCAAATTGATAAAAAGCTGAAGGTTCTCTCTAAGGCTACTACATGAGAAGTTCTACCACTAACCAGGTATACCGAGCTTTAGTTCCCACTCGAAGACCACGTACCTTAATTGTGATTGATGTATGTCCGTACCTTTAGCTGGGGTGGCGCCTTATTCCTCTTTCCCTACTTGTTTCTCTTTGGCTGTTAGCATGTTTACAGAAGCCGACGAGATATCCTGCAAATGGCGGGCCTTATAAAATATAAAAGTAGCTGAGCTAATCAATAATGAATAGCGATTTTTATTAGGGGGACAGAATGCAAACTGATTATTCGTTAGAAGTCTCATTATAATTAGCGTCATTCTTTTAATTAATTAACAATTTTTCGTTTGACTAAAAACAATTTAAAGAGATTGCGATCGTTTCCCAATACAAACGTTGTGGTTATTCAATTGCGGTATAAGCTGAAAATTGAAAAAATGTTGAAAAAGCTTTGGCGAAGAATGTTTTATAAAACTTGAGTAAACACAGAACTTTCGTAGAAATGGAACCAAGAAACAAAAAATTTAATATAATAGAAATTTCTTCCTTATCCCCACGAAATCGATTTCGTGTATCTATCAAAGTATTATTGTTACTAATCAATTGACAACGCTGTTATTATACTCCAGGTGCTTTACTCTTCAACATTCATCGGCATGTTTATCTTTCATTCTCTCTAGTACTCTTTCTTATTACAGTTTAATCATAACCGCTATCTATTGCTGCTCGCGTAAATATAATTTGGATTATTCGCGTTCTTTGCCTCTCTTTTTCTGGTAGGACCAATTACTCAGGGGATGTCGCCTGCACGTGTAACACGGGCACCGTCATAAAGAAGTGAGGAAAGAAAAACAAGTAGGGAGTGGCCGCATCCTTGTGGGCTGGTGAGCAGAATTGGTAAGCGTTATGCCAGAGCTCTGAATGCAGCGACGACCAAGGTAAGCTCTACCGCAATTGGGATTTGAAATCGACAACACTCACTTAGTGGTCACAGCTTTTTACCTACTCGACTACTTAGGCCGGAAATCCGATTTTAGGAGATTGGTAACCGACGTTGCTGATTTTTTAAGAGTGGGTCCTTTGCCCAGTCGACAAGTCCATTTGCAGATAGCTATGTGCATTACTTCTTGGAGAGCAGCAACTTCATTTCTTCGTAGCTGGTTTGTCGTTATTTAATTATTGATAATTTTTGATCATTTATTTTTTATGGTTTACCGCGTAGCCGAGTGATGACCATGAACTCGGTGTTTGCGAGTAAGCGCGGTTAGTTACCGTCAGTACGGTGCCAGTAACGACATTACACTTACCGATTGGGCGGACATACAACCGTCTAATTGCAGGTAATCTGTACCGCTTTATCTCTTCCCCCCTCCCCACCAAAAAAAAACTGCCTCAAACTGAATTAAGTTAAAGACTTTCACATTTGCTGATCTGATTTGGTGTTCACGCAACAAATTTGTCAGTCCGTCTCTCATTTCGTCATTTTCAAATAACTGTCGAACTTTTTTAGCATTTGACATTTTAGTGGGGTTTTCTTTCGCTCATTTTGCTAAGGCATTATCTTACTTATCGGTTTGTAGCTTCCTGGTATATTGCCCGCTCTTAGCTCAGCCACCGGACAAATATAATAGAAATTGTTTCGTTTTTTTTTTTTTTTTTTTCTAAGAATGACAAACCGACCGATAAGTTCATATTAAAAAGAGAAAGTAAAACATTAAGAAATATAATCAGTTGAAAAGTTTTTGAAATTGTTTTCAATTGCTTTTGTTTAAAAAGTTCGTTATCAAAAGTGAAATATAAAAATCAAGTAGTTTGCTTATCACATATTGGACGCATCACTCTTTATCAATTAATGAGTGACTTTTTTAATAAGTTGCAATTAATTTTTTTGTTTTTTTTTTGTTTTTGTCGTATTGTATTTAGTGATTTCATTCAATTCACAGCAATAAACTTTTTATTATTATGTCTGTCTGTCTCATTAAATTATGCATTTTACAACAACGGAAGTTCAAATTACAAGATATTTCGGAAAAATTTGTAAATCGCTATGTAATCACCTAACACACTATGAACACTTCAATTATATTTTGATAAAAATTGATTCGTTTGATAACAAACTCAATTATTGTTGGCCATTGAAAATTCCTATATAAAAACTTGTGAGTTCTTTAACTTACAGCACAGTTTTCGTTCTCACTGTTTTCTTATTAACATTCAACATTAAACTCGCGAAAAAAACAAAAAACAAAAGGAAAAATTTATTAAAATGAAATTCATTTTCTCATTGGTTTTATTGGCTTCGGTAGCCTACATCAGTTATGCGGTCAGTGTTACATGGGGCAATCGGAACAGTAGCGATGCTCTGTTAATGCGTCAACGTGTAGTTCGAACTCCTTTAAAGAACAACTACTGGAGTGTGAATGTCGAATTTCCTAACCCGGTAAGTGTGTGTGTGTGTGTGTGTGTGACAAACTTCTGCGAGAATTTCTATAACCTTTACTTTTACTACATTAGGGCCAAGCTAATCAACGCACCATAAGCGCTGTCATCGTCTACGACCATTTCAATAATAAATCCGGAGCTCAGCCTAGTCTATGGTCCGGTGGTCCGGGCTGGAGATTTGCTACAGTCAATTTGAAAAGTGTTATGTCTGGCGGCATAAACTCTACGGTTGAAATGTACGGTAGATGAATTCCATCATAAATTTAAGAAACTTTTATATAATTTTTATATTTACTTTAATAAAAACAAGTTTATATTAGGCGCGTATGAATTTGACTTCACCGTTTTCTTAGGGAGAATGTGAGTAGTACTGTGGGCTGCTGAATAAAGCTGGCACTTTTTCATCTGAAAGTAGTGTACATGACATAGTTTCTTAGAACTTTGAATACAGGTACAGCTCTGTGGCAAAAAAAAAAAAAATCTAATTTTCGGTCTTAAATCGAAGGTTAGTGCTATTAGATCGTTATGAGTGATGAGCAGTGAATGTATGACGGTATCCAAAGCTCAAATAACCCTGCTGTAGAGTAGGTGAACTATTAACATCGATGACAAAGCTGATTATGCATAGTGGGTTTTTAAGGTAGAGGACGGCGGTGTCGATCTTGGCTTACTGTATCGTTGCTAGCCACAATCCAATGAAACCTTTAGTGCAGCGTCCTACCAACAATAATTGATGCAATTGAGAAAAGACGTGCTGTGCGTGCTGTGCCCAAAGACATCATATCGTGAGCTTTGAAGAAATTCAGTTCCATACAGCAAAAGTCATTCAAGGAATGTTTGCAGTTCTAATCTGGAAAGTCTGACCGTCCTCTTTGTAATCAGCGGACATTACTTCTTCCGATTCCTACCGATCGATTTCGATGAGCGACATACTGTTCGCTCAAACAGTACTCTAATTTTTATGACAAAACCCAACTATGGATTATTTTGTGGATAGCTTGAGACCCGTGGGACATTATTTTGAACATTGAATGTAGAAGCAGTTTATTTTAAAATAAAGCCTCGAATGTCGAAAGAAAACGCGAAATTTACACATCTAACGGAATGTATTTTTAGACGTTGCGATCGATCATTGGTCATAACCGAAGACAGTGTGTATTCCTTTTATCTATATATATATATCTATATTTGATTTTGTATCCATTTCGTTCTTCCAAAGGAATAACCATAAGAAACGGCTTTAATATCACTTTTATTATAAAACATCACTTTTATTATAAAACAAAACAAATTAAGCAAACTACAAAGAAAAAACCGCCCTGTGATTTAAAACGCCTCTGTGACTTTGCACAGCGTTCGTCCATTAGTATTATTTACCAATTACAAATTAAAATATTGTTGTCACACGGGACCGACCATTAAGTTCTTTACGTATTTGTCGTAAACAGTACCAAACTTAAGAGATTGTTCGCAGGTAGTATACTGAACGTCTAACCTAGACGATAAGGACTAAGAAAAGAGACGCGAAAGCCATGTCTTACAATTCTAGATCGACTAAAATAACTCTCAATTACCTAAAGTAGCGAGAGACTGAATGTAAGATCAAGCTTGCTATCGTGGACACGAATTTTCTGTTATTACAGGTTAACTTAATTTCACAGAATGATGGGCAGATGAAAGTATAGATCCAAGTGTAGTATATAAGAGCACGATTTAAAATCATTCTTTTTAAGTGGGTGAACACCTAGAAGGAAATTAGAAAGCGAAAGTAATACACAAAGATGATGTTGTTAGGCCGCTTCCCTAAACCGTCTTTTGATATCAAATTGAGAGAGTCTTCTTGTAATTGTACTCACCACCGATCGATAGGGACATATTCATATTTTGTCGGAATGTTCGCATTATTCAAGAAGAGGCTTCAAAGACGATCCCATAAAGAATATGTACTCTTGAAGAGTGAGATAAACGGGGAATTCAACGAAGCATATTAGCCTGTTCACCTGTCAACCTATTCTGCGTAATATCCGTGATGAACAATTTCGCGCGGATATATAGCCTTCAGCTTACCACTGAAAGTGGATTCAAGACGTCAAAGAATACACGTGCAGCGCAATATCAACTGAGAACTCTAGCGCTTTCTGATCATTTCGCTCAATAAGCGAAGTGAAACCATCTTTTATAAAAACTAGAAATCACTAAGTGGCCATCTTGTATACGTTTGCGAAGCCTAATAAGCTTATTGTAGTAAGTATTTTGTGTTTCACTTGTTTTTAATGACATGTCCAAACGCTATCATTGAAGTTTTTCTCAAAATTATTTTCACAACTTTTTACTTTACCTTACTTGCAATGTAAGAAAGTTGCGAAAAAGCTTTTAAAGTTTCTCTTTGCTTCACGAAAATGTGAAAATGTGAAAAGGTTCTAATAATTTTGAAACTTTTTTTTTTTTTTTTTTAATCTCAGTTATATGGCGGAAGCATAGTGGTGTTCATGCTTCTAAAGCGAACCGCAAAAGTTTCAAAAATGCATAAATTATGTATATGTAGTCTTGATTAGTATATAATTCTGATTCGATGCATGCCCTTCTGTCCGCTTATATGTCTTTGTAATGTCTGTAGTAAACATTCGTCTCGGTTGCTAATGAAAGTACGACGACAACTCGTTTAAAGGCCATGCACGTTTAAAAGATCTCTCTCTCGCTCTCCTCATCTCTCTTTGCTCTCGACAACGTTTCGTCATTTCATCTTCGAAAATGGGTAACGGGAATGAGTGCGTTGAGTCTGAAAAAAGCTTACCTACGATAACTAACGAGTTTTCTCGAAAATTTCTTTTACTTACGTTACATAAGTTACGCTATAAGAAGCTTTTTATATAATGATCCACGAGCCAGATATGAGAAGAAAAACAACGAAATTATTTTCTTATTCTTAAGAAGTTAAGTGATGGGAAACAACTTTCATATCATTATTTTTCCTTTCTTCTCTCTCTTCCCTGTCTGCCATATTAATAGTCATAAATCATTCATCATAAATTCAAGTAAAAATTTATGTACAATATTTAAATAAATTACTCCAAAAACAGAGGCATTCATTCACATGGGAATTATTACAATGGCTTTGTTATAGGGATCTAATCACACTTTTGTTTCATATTTTTGTGAAGTTTCCTAAAGCTTATGTTACATGTATGTATGGACATCTTCTTTTCTGAAACAAGATTTTAACTACGGTCTTGTATGTATGTACATGCAGTCTCATGTAAATGCAAACTGTGTTAAGATATTTATTTTCATTAAAAAATGTGTTCATAATTTATTGTTTTCTTGTCAAAAAAAAAAGAAAAAAGAAAAGAAAAAAGGAACCAATTAATAAAATTTTTTTTTAAATTTCTTTAATAGCAAAACGAAAACATATTTCTGTACTTTGATTCCATTTTTATGCAGATCTAGTAAACGCATTTAAACCTATCGAGCTCCTTACGAGCAAACTTCACTTGTTCGTAAGACAAATCATTCCATCCGTTTGTTAAAGTTATGTATGCATATTTCATTTCAAATACATGCACACCAGCTACCAATAGCGACTTTGTAATTGTATTCACCAGCTTTAAGCACAAAGCCGGTGCTTATGCAGACTTTGTAAACAAAACCACTTCAGTACAATTATTCTCAAGTGTTGTTCCCTGGTGGTCACTAAAGCCGGTTTCTTAATATTAGAAAACGTGATTGGCAATAAGGGCCATTTTATGAATCAAGGCATTGAGAGTTCAAAATTTTCATTTCCGAAAATTCGAATTTTATAAAACACGCAAGATCTACCAAAGCTATTACTACGTGTTTTGTACACTGACCATGTTTTTATATCCCCAGATCGTAGTTATAGTGAATACTTAATCGATGTAGGCATAAACGATTAGGCACATACCCACTAGATTGCGGCCGCTCTTATCTCTTATTCTTTCCTCACTTCTTTCCGACTGTCGCCGTATTACGCGAATAAAGGTCATCCCCTGTTTGCTCGTATAATAAAGCAAAAGTATTATCTCTCATCGTTTATTATTACCGTCTACACTATTTGTGGTGCAGGGCGTGTTAAGTTTGTGGGAAGGAGGATTTTAGGTAGAATATATCGCCTTGTTTGCCTGTCTCCGTCTGATTGCGATCTATGTGTTTTTCAGGTCAACTTGCAGGACGTAATTGTTGAGTTATTTTGGTGACATTTGGTGCACAGACGGGTTTCGTCTTAGGACGAACTGTACAGAAAATGGTTCGAACCATTTTTCGGACCACTTCCCATAAACTTCCCAAATAATGCAACGGCTTTTTCATATCCTAAACTATCGGTAGCTTTTCCCAAGACAAGCTATAAACGAAGTGCTTCTATCGAATTTCCAAAATCGGTAAACATGAATAGTTTTCAAGATATTTTTAGTAAATATTTACTTCAATATTTTAGGGGCTAAGTGATTCGCTTACCAGAACCATTGTTAACGTTATGCTAGTTTCGCGGATAAAATAGCTAACTCATGAAACCATAACGCTTCCATTGTAGCGTGCATTTTTGTACATTGTGAACGTAATTACATCAATTCCCCGATTAATTTTTAGGTCTTTGTCCAAGACCTTTGTTAGAAAATATCGCAACTTGTTAGGACGGAAAGGTTACTTCACAATATTCTCAAAGACAATTTTCTAATGAGTGTCGGACTTTACTGAACTATCCCATAAGAGTTACGTAGAGCTTGTAGGAGAGATTTCACAGATAATGTCAGATAATGTCGCTATGTCTTTCGTGGAATTTGAAAATGATTCGAGATTCATTAGAATGCAGACCGATTCAAACTGAGTTGCCAGTGAAAAAGTCTAGAGCAATTTAGCGAATAATTGTCTGCCCATAATTCTGTCGAACGTATTTCTGCCTCGTGTACTCAGTGGAGCAATATATAACTAGAAAGACGCCCGTAAGACGTATCGCCATTATGTTTGTTAATGAAGGTCAAGAGGTTACCTAGTTTTGTTCTGTACACAATCTTTGTTATTTCGGTTTAGCTAAAAATGTCCCTCGACAATTTCGAATATCGTATTGCTCTCATACATGCATCGCATAAAGCATTCAAAGAAATCCGAGAAGCTATTGATCGTCCCGTATAGCGTTACGGCGAAAATATTAATCTATCAACCCATGACGAATTCTATCTTAAGCCTCTGAGGATGTGTGCAAAACATTTTAAGATAGATTTTTATTATATCCATCGGCTTAGAGAATGATTATAAATTTGAATCAAAATAATCTTTTCGATTTGATTACAAGGTTATTATCCGAATAGATTTAAAGCTGTTCGTCTGTTCGTCTACCTGTGGAAATTTTCAAAACTATTTAATGAAATTTGACATCAGGAATGAGCGACATTCGAAATGGATTGAATGGAAACATTTGTATAACTGCACTTCATATAACTACAATACTTTCAGAACATCCTTGTGAGGTGACATACCGTTTTCAAAGTTCGACCTTGCCCGATTGTAACGTTGCAACTAGTTTCCATTTATTTAATAAACTCTTGAAAAGGAAAATGAAAATTTCATATTCTTTTTAATATTTATGTAATTGAAAGTTAAAGTGTATATTAGAATATGGTACCCATCATGAACGAGAATTTCAAATTTCCAAAAAAAAAGAAACCATTATGAAGTACTTTAACATATAATGTTTACCTCAGAGGAATATAAACCTTTTCAGAAAAAAAAAAAAAAGAAAAACAAAAAAGCAAAGAATTAAAAAAAATATTTAATATATTCTTCTCCTTGTTATGCTTTATTACACACACACACACGCGTACGCATTGCCACACACAATATTATAAGTAGTTCCCGTAGTAGTGCACGTACGTGCAAACATAACACATATCAATATTCAATCTAAAAACAAAATTGTTTTAGCGTTAAAACAAAACTGTTTATAAATTCTATTTTGTTGTTGTTTTCTTATTATTGAGATTGTTGCTCTTGTTATGATAAAATAACAAAGTTATGCATTTTCATATATACACATATTTTATGCTCGACAGATGAATGAAAACAACATTATGCGAGACAAAGGAAGAAAGAAGGAAAGAAAGCCTTTCATAGGATCGATTTTCACTTATCTCTACTACATCCATACATAACATTCAGTCTTTCATTCAGTCTTATAGGTATATGAACATACTAAGCCAAGTGGAAAAACAAAAATCATAACTCTGGCAACATTCCATAAAAAGGAACAATGTTGCTAAATATCTGTCTCTCTTTCCCTCTTCACCGTTCTTGAACCGTTCATCGGCCAACTGCTTATGTATCGTACACGAGTGCACGTATAATGAAAAATGTATAGAAGAGTCTTGTGAAGCAAAAACAACATTATTTGCATAAATTTACATAACAAATGTATTGCGGTAGTAATGATGGCACGTTGTTGCTGGCTCTATCTATATGTACGCATATATATATCGTATCTGTTTATTATTATGATGAAGAGCATGTTCTATTAGGTAAAACAACATGTTAATGCACATTATATATCATCCTGTTTATTTTACTTTATTTAATAGCTTTCTTACCTTTTTAGATATCATAAAATTTGTTTTTCTTGCTTGTGTTTACAAAACTGCCTTCGAGTTAATTTTTCGAGCCAAAAAAACTAAACCGAAAACTTTGCTTTTCACAGGTAACTAATTAAGCATATCATGCTCTTTGAAATATAAGATAGTAAGTTTTGACTTAATGGACGATTAGAGTTTCTCTTAAAATGAACGAAAGTAATCTCCAATGATTTTACAAAATCTTAAAATTATACTTCTACGTAGCCACTACTTACCATTAATAGTTAATTAATACTACTAAGGTCGCTCTAGAGCGAAGGCT
Source organism: Glossina morsitans morsitans (assembly GCA_001077435.1). Lineage (NCBI taxonomy): Eukaryota > Metazoa > Arthropoda > Insecta > Diptera > Glossinidae > Glossina > Glossina morsitans. Next base: position 16,021 of record CCAG010004356.1, on the reverse strand, counting down.
AACATTACGGCACAGTATACATAATGTCACCGAAGTGTAAACACCAACACAGGCACGCATATGACTTTAAAGCTTACAGCCAAGTTAGATATAAAACTTTCACCTGCCATTACATATATAACATCTTAAAAGACTCAAGTGTGCGGGGAGAAAGCATCAGAAAATTCTAGGAACCATGCCTTTGCAAGTACAAAAGAAAATATAAAATATCAGGGAAATGTATTCCAGGGGAAACTGCGCCAAGGAAGGCAATTCAGATAAAGATATTCTTGTGGAAACTACTCCGGGCGGTGTTACCCTCGGAAAAGTTATTCCTCGAGCAGTTGTTCCAGGCAAAGATATTTCAGGCAAAAGTATCCTAGGCGAAGGTACCCCAAACTATAAGACTACACCAGAAGAAGGTACCCAGCAAAAGTGTCCCAGGCGAAGGTGCCCCAGACGAAGGTATCGTGGCGAAGGCAATCTAAGCAAATGTACCCCGACGAATAAAATCCAGATGAAGATATTCTTGGCGGAACTACCAAAGGTGATGGGACCCTCGGAAAAAGTATATTTGGAGAATGTGTCCCCGGAAAGGTATCCCAAACAGTACCCCAAGCGAAGGTACCCTAGCCAAGGTAACCTCGGCAAATGTATCTCGAGGAAAAGCGCATGTGAAGATATTCTTCAGAAAACTACCTCAGGTGATATTCCCCTCGGAAAGAGTATTCCCGGAGAATGCGCCACAGGAAAAGGTATCCCAGGTGAATATACCCCAAACGAAGGTACTCCAAGTGAACATACGCCCAACGAACGTACCCCATACGAAGATACCCAAGTAAGGTACTCCAAGTGAAAATGCACGGGTCGAAGGCGTTCCAGGTAAAGGTGCGCCAAGTAAAGGTACACCAGACAAAGGTAACCCAGGGGATTAACACCTAGCTGAAGATATTCATGGGGAAACTGCCCCAAGTGATGTTGCCCTCGGTAAAAGTATACCTGCAGAACGTGTTCCAAGCGTACTAGGTACTAAACGCAAGCAATTAACTCTTAATTTAAAGAAGGATTTTATGCGTTCTCATATCTTTTGTTAATAGATGTAGCGCTTCACTACAAACGTAAGACTGCAGACTGAGCCAAACAGGATATGGCGATGACTAGGTTACTCTTAGAAAATAATTACAGACTTCTAAAGCTAAATTGGTGGCAAAGAGAAGAAAAATAATTTACAAACAATTTCTAGGGTATTTCTTAATATTTCAACTAAAACCATCTTTTCGAACATTTTCGAAAATTTTTCAATTTTTTCTTCAAATTTTTCTTAATAGTAAAATTGTTAGTTATTTAAGATACTCGTGGTGAAGTTATCTTTTAACAAGTTTCATAAGCCATCTATTGACAGATGTATAGAAAACGCTATGTTTGCCTTAAGGCGAGTCGTGGATAATCATTTCCCAAGCAATATTTACGGAAATTGCGATTTTCCTTCACTTCACGATGCGAACCAATTGTATAAATCTGTGCGAAGCAAAAAAAAAAAAACAAAAATCATCTGCATACACTTGTTGAATATTATCTATGATAAGTGCTAAGAAAGTGCTTTCACTCATTCCTGTGTGTATGACTGTTAATAACACTACAAGCACTCTCAACGGCATTCATTGACAACCCAATAAGAGACAACAATTTTTATTTCTATACAATGTGTACGCATGTCATTCGCATGAACGGACGGGGAACGTGAATTCAAACGTAACTAGCAAATATCTTAACAAACCTCTGTAAGAACATCGGTCCAATACTTCGCAGAACTATGTATGGCTGAAAAAAGTGTCGATTACGATTGCATTTGGAAATCTAACCCGTGCAAAAATATTTTGGAAATGATATAAAGAAACTAGAAATTTCATTTTAAGGTCTCCTAATAAATGCTTGAAAATAGACATGTTGACCATCGCAAAGTAGTAGGTTTATCTGAAAGTTCTATCCGTTTTCACCATCCTACTTTCTGAATATGGTCTGGAGCAGTTCGATTTTGTCAAACAAGGATTTTGCTCTAACTTGATCTCGCCCATCAGAAAGATCGAAATCGTCCATTTGAAATTTTTCGAACCACTTTTGCATGTTCCATCAGGAACGGTACCTTCACGAAACACTTTCAATAAATTTCTACATTCTTTTCTACATATTTCTTCTGTAGAATTTCTTCCCAGTTGGAATTCGTAGAAACACAGCGGCCTAAATGAATTTTGTTAATAGCCATGGACCCACGATCGCGTCTCTCTTAGCACTAACGGCAATCATCTTCGTTTTAGGTCATTTCCTAGGTCCGCGATAAAAAGTGGGAGCCAAATATGTTTCAAATGAACGTACGCACGCTTGTTGTTACCAGGACGGACAGAACTTTCCGACAAAACCAATAGCTTATCTAAAAAGCTTGCGGCGACTGCACTAGAAAATGTCGCCTACTGAAACAAATATCGGACCCATCCATGTCAAAAGATCTTTCAAATGAGTGGACTGCAGCATTAGTATTCTTCTCTTGTCATTTTGTCGAACCCAATTAAGGCATAATTTTCTTGAATAAATTATAAAATTTTCTGATTTTTCATCACAATTTGGAACCGTAGTGATGTACCAGAGATATTCCTAATAATTTTCGGTTGCTTTCGTGCAGAGTTAGGCTTTTTGTTCGTAGCACTTACAGAATGAATTTTGAAATTTGTGATATGCGTTGATGCGTGAGTAACAAGGCAATGCAAAGAAGCGGAAGGATAGCAAGTAAATAAACAAACGAAAGAAAATTTTGAAACAAACAAATTGTAAAACAATGAAACAAAAATATCAAAGAAAGTTAAATAAATTGAATTAAATATAGTTTTGTTTTTTGTTGTTGTTGTTGATTGTTGATTTTTATCACATATAAGCTTTACATTAAATTTTCCTACGTACATACTGGCTGAGCAGGTACCGTATATCACATTTCCAGAATTTTTATTAAAACTCTATGTCTCACTGTATACTCATTTATCGCTTTTCATATTTGATAGGACCAATAGGTGAAAGCATTCGAAATAATTGTTTCCTTTCGTAGCGTTTGTGAGAGATCTATGTGATGTTTTACTTGATTGTCCCTTTGAATATGAAGATGGATAGACATTTTGCGTTCAAGCGATTATACGAAAAAACATTCATAGGCTACCGAGTACCATTAACTCCCTGCTCGTTAACAAATGCTCGATAACGAACTTCAAAGTTGCTATCGAGCTCGAGTTCGACAACGGGAACTGTAAACGAACTGCAAATCTAATTGAGAGGAGCATGTTTTCAACCCGTGTTAACTTTGATTATTTATTATTCATTTAATTATGTCCCATAACTGTACTCTATAACTAGATCACATAACGCGATAGCTAGATTTCATATTTGAGTTTCGACTTTATGCATAATAGCTGCGAGAAATGTTCTTACGTCAAATCCGTCAAATCAAGTGAAAGCTAAATGTTTTGCATTACCATTGCTTTCTCATAGTTAGTATTGTTTGTTTAGAGTTGCATTTATAAGAGAAAAGAGCTTGCTCGTAGCACGTTTGTATTACGCAAAATTTTGTAAAATTATTTAATACATAAATAATAAATAATAAAATAAAACAAATAATAGCTTCAGGTTAGTTCAAGTTAGTTGTTAGTTGTCTCTTTTTCGCTTGTAGGCATACATATACATGCTGTAGTAATTGGTTTTGAGCGTGCACACATGTACATTAGTATTCAGTGGTCATTATGCTTTCGTCTTCGAAACACTCATAATCCATCCAGTTTACTATCGTTTCGTATGACTTGCAAAATAAAATAAGACGAACAGGCAAACTTTAAACTCTTGCTTTTTTCTTCTTCGCTTCAGCTTTCGGTTTTGCAAGTCATAACCTAATTTCGTTTATTAACTGGCAAAAAAAAGAAAAAAAAATTGATGGAAAAACCTACCTTGCAAAGAAGGAAGGCTAGAAGTGGAAACCAAAATAAGTTCCAAGGAAAATTGCTTATTTTCAAGCAGGTGATCCAAAATAAAAAACCTTACATTTTTTAAAAGTATATTTGTTTGCTTTTAGTATAATTATTTAATTAAGCCAAAGCTTGTTATCAATCCTTCCATGCATTATCATACACAATCACCATCATTGATACAACGCAAAGTACCAACAAAGCTTCCCAATAGAAGTGAATAAGTGAGAAATTAGGAATCGGCATATTTTCTGCATTTTCAGATTGAATTGTGCTGAAATAAAAGATATTCCGAGTAAATCCGCTTTAATATATGTTTTGTGAAAATTAAAAAGTTGACTTGTGTTTTGATTTTTGTTTGTTTTGTTTGTATCCTGTTCTCTGTTTGTCAGCAAAGAAATGTCAAATCTGTACCTCATTTCCCCTTCATTTGTTTCGAAGCAAAAATATCGAATGACGAAAGCCATACGCAATGCTAAATACAAAATGGCTTTCAAGTTACGCTGCCGTAGCGATAGCTAGTTAACTAAAAGACACATAATCAGTGCTCAAGTTTCTCAAATACTACTACGATGCTTCGTTCACCAAGCATGTTACTTTTGCGGTCGCGTTCGATGTTTTTGAAGAAAGAACTTTTCTCTCATTAGGAAAATGTAAAAATCATTTTTTTTTTTTTTTTTTAACTTTAAGAAGCCATTTAATATTTTATTTTTTTTTTTGTCTGTTAGCTTATGTAGTGGACTGTAATTGGTTTTCATAGAAGAGAAATTTCGTATGAATAAGTAAGGCGTAGCAACGAAAAAAGAAGAGCGAAGAAATACTTGGACTTTTTTGAAAGACGCTCAAAAAAAATCGTTGATTGCGTTTTGTAAAAAATTGGTTATAAATTTTACTAGTAATTAGATAAATAGATAAGGAAGTAATTAATGACAAATAGTCAGCTTAAACGTGACAGAGTCTTCTCCCAGCTGAGGTTAACAGAAAGAAAAGAACAAAAAGAATTTATTAACCTTACTTTTCAAGATTCATCTTAACGTGTTGTAAAGCGTTTATTTATGTACGTTTTTTCTTTTCTTAATTTATCCTCCGCCGTAAATTTATAAACTAATAAAAATTCTTAAGCTTTTTTAAATCAAAAAGATGTCTCAGCTTACACTTGCATACGTAAACTGAAATAAAGAATAAAACAGAAACTAGTTGTACCGAGAAATTTTTTATGGTCTAACATAAAAATACACTTTAGTTTCAATTAGTGAGCAGTTTTTCATGGAAAGACGCACCGTAATAAAGCCATAACTTAATAAAAGCTTAATAAAAAAGAGATATTCAAATTTAAAGACAAATTGCATCTGGTTCCACCAGCTTTGCACGAAAGCACGCAATTAAATGCATCGTAGCGAACAAAGCGAACGGCGAAATTTTTCAAGTAACCATTAGATCGATATCTGGCATTGTTTATAGGCTATTTTTTAAGTTTTTGAGCGCATCAAGTTTACTTTGTGTTGGTGAAAAACGTTGCGATCCACTTCCAGCTCATTTTTTGCCAGCATTGGAGGCTCGACCACACACAGACTTAAAGAAAGATGAGATGAGCCTAAGCTATCATGCTGGTCGATAATGCACTGGGTTTCTTATCCGAACTGGATAATGAATTTCCTATCCACACGCCTTTTAGTGAGGGGCACAGCAAATGAGTATATAAGAAAAAACCCGATAAGGATTTAAAACATTTCTAGATAATTCCAATGAAACTGAGTTTATTTGTAAAATGGGAAGGAAAGAAAACATTTTAAAGTCAGTTTTTCATTTAAAGTGGGACTCGATCCATCATCAGGGTAGACCAATTTTTAGCTAGATATGTGTACCGGAGTTACGAAATATTCTGAAAACAAAGTATATTAAAACAAATGAACCGCGGCCCGCTCTACCACTTCGCTTAATTGTTCATATAATGGCTTTTTAAAATAAGGCCTTATATGGCAAGCGGTCGAAAACGTAGCTCGATCCCAACCATTCTCAATAGCGGTCGTCCCAAAACCAAATTTCATCAAAATATCTCCAAAATTGTGACCTGTAAGTTGAGCACAAGACTACATGGAGAGACATCGGACGGACAGACCGATAGACAAATAAACAGGGCGAGACAGATTCAGAAAGCGGTTCTGCACCGATTAGTATAATAGGAGGTAGATCTGTTCTAAGTCCTTCTGGGTGTGGTAAACATCCCATGTGATGTAGGTTGTTGTACTAAAAGAATGACGCAAAATATCAGAATATTGTTATGCATATGTATATAAAGCAAATAAATTAGGTTTTACGTAGTAAGTGCAGAACTTGATCTTGACAGGCTTCGATAAGAGATGACGTTACTTTTTCTGTGAGTTTTTGTTCAACTATGACCACTTCATGTAAAGGTACAAATGTTAAGCTTACGCTCGTACGCAGTAAGAGTTATTTCATCAAAGTGCAAAAAAAAAAAGCCGGCAAACAGGAGAAGCTTACGTTTGCTGCTTAATTCGACGGAAGGGTGTTGCTATCGAAAAGTATTGTGTGATGGATAGAGGATGTGTTGCGTAAACATGCACGATGCAGGCGACAAAGTTAAATATCCATAACATCGTCATTTTTAAGACTAAGCTGGGTGGAATGTAGTGAGTGAGTTGCTTCAACTAAACGAAACCACCACTGGGGGAGATTACCAACAACAACAATTCGGGCAATTGACTCGCAAAACGGGGGCAATGTGCCAGAAACCATGACATCTTCATTTTTCAGCATGAGGATGTCCGGTGCCATATTTCAAAACTGGCTCAGAAAATCTTAACAAGACTGAATTGTAATGTGCTCCCTTCCATTCAAGGCTCCAGGTTATATAATCGTTGGCTTTCCATTTTCATGACGATACCCAAAGAGTAATGTTTTTTCTACGTAAACTAAAAAGACCGATTTTCACCCTTTCCCCACTAATTTTCCATTTTGCTTAAGAAATGGCAGAAACAGGGGCCTAATGATGAACAATGGCTTGAAAAGAATATTTTTTAATATATCGTAGAAATAAGTGTTTTTTTTTTCATAAAAGAGCTATGAGTTGAGCTAAGAGTTGAATTTCTACACCTGTTATGTGCATACATACTTTCCGCGATGTCAGTTAGCGGACTGACAAACTTAGTATACCATCAGACTAGATTGATGTTTATAAAAAGTATCATGTTTTTGAAAAATTGCTTAAGCTCAATGGCAGGGGCACGCGTTATGTTGTTGTTGTTGTTGTTGTTGTCGTTTTCATATAAAATGAAGCATTAAAGGCAAAAGACAAGCATCTGCATGTGCACCCTTTCACAATGCTCTTATAAAGTGCTTTTAATAATGCATATGTGTGCTCCTATGCAATTGCGAAAGCATACGCATGCACGCATGCATGTACACATATATGAATGCGTGCAAATGCATCATCGTTATTATCGTCATTATTATCAACATCATGATGGTAAACTTGAGACGCACATCATATCAATCAAAACAATTGTGCATAAAATTTTAATGAATATCACAGACACTATTAAATCAAAGGCATATCGAATGCATAAATAACAAAAACACAGACATTGTAACACACCGTCATGCATGCAAATTACTTTATACGCATACGCATACACATACGCATACTCATACGCATACAGAATACATATGTAAATAATGACATCTGTAAATACATTAAATTGAAATTTGTAGTGAAATTGTTGTACAGTTCAACAAAGTTCAATATATAAAAACGTAGCGAACTAAGCGAGCGAGCGAGCGACTCGTATTTAGAGAGGACAGATTTTAATAAATGTTATGTAATTATAAAGAAATCACTCAAAAAATACTATACATCATAACCCCTACTGTTTATTATAGATAAGCAATTTATGGATTTATTTGCAATAAGAAAGTATTGAGCCTCTTTAGGATAAACCTCTCCATTGCCAGATCTCGTTAGTGAAAATAAATTAAATTAAATTAATCAAAGAATGAAAAAAACAATATATGTATGTATAGCCTTGTGTTTTAACAGTCACATTAATGAACATAGGGGTTTGCTAAGAGGGAATGAAACCTTTAAAAAAATTGGCCAAAGAATGGAGAAAATCACTTATAACTAGATGAGTTACGCCGTTTACATTGAGACATGAAGCGATTGAGAATAAGAATGAAAAATATATATACGAGAAATATTAAATCCATCACTGCGATATATTTTTGCGAAAGATTTCCCCTTCGCTTTATCTCACCGCTTTTCTAGTTTACAAAATGAAAATAAAATAATATTGAAGAACGATACCGTCCATCCGTCTAACGCTACTCTAACATTTCGATACGTTTGCGTAGAGGGATGTAAGCTCCACCCTCTCTCTCTCTCTCTCTCTCTCTCTCTCTCTCTCTCTCTCTCAATCTCTCACACCTCATCTCTCTTTTTATTTCTAACTCTCTCTTTTGCTGCTCTATTCTTCGCCTATCAAAAAAAAGTCGATCTGTCCGTCTTTCTTTTGCGTTGACCACGTTCGGCTTTATCGGTCTCCGTGCAAGCTTGTTTAAAATAAGCAAAACATCGATCAATTGTTGTTTCCGATAAAGAAAAGTTTCCATACCGCTCTTCAAACCAGTACTGAGGTTGAGTCTTTTTTTCGCATCAAAGATAATGAAAGCAACGTCGTCAAAACCCTTCTAATTCGTAAATAAATGACCGATATGAAATGAAATTCTGAAAGGCATTGCCTGATCATTAATGTGTCTGTCCAGTCATTCAGTCGTTGAGCGATGCGTTACTCTGCGACGAGTAAGGCAGGTCTTTATGGACACTACGAATAAACGCTTCTATAGCCACACGACCAAAGGAAATCCAATATAACTTACCTGATGATCATCTAAGTAAAAAACCGAGTGAAGATACCATCGTGCGCCATGGCCCACTATTAAATATCCTACGAAACCCTTCCGTTATTCATTTAACGACTTTTCAAAATAAGGCGATCCGATTCGGATCATTTTTAATCACGTTTGTCCTTATGTCAAAATACATCGATAATCAAGATTTCTCAAAAACTGCGACATTTAGTAGTTTCAACATAAAAATACAAGACGGGCAGAGGCACAGACAAACTGAGATCGCTTCAAAAAGTAATTCTGAATCGGTTGGTATGATAAAAGTGGCGTCTATTTCAAGTCCTCCTGGGCGTTGTACGCCTCCGCACAAATCTAATGTACCACAAGGAGAGTAGGGTGCAACAACCTGATAAGATTAATATTATTTTTGTGTTAGCTTCAAAATGTTCTGTCAAAGATGAATTACTTACTTACTTTTACCTAATAAAGACAATTATTTCTATACGGAGTGAAAATGTAGTTTCTGCTGATTTTTTATTGTAAAATCAGATATTTGTTATAAACCAATCGTACGATGTATTTTCATATGCCCAAAAAACCATGCTCTGTATACTTCGACGAGATAACCCACCTGGGTAAAGCCCGAAAATAATACTTTCCACTGAAATAGTCATAGTTTTAACCAACGCTCCGTAGTGTTACTAACGTTCCTTAGGGGGAAAAAGTGAGAGCCTGTATAAGGTCACAATAAAAGCTATATCCGTGTTATAATTGTGACAACTTATGTGATTTCAGAGAGTGACGTATATGGGTTGAAACAATCAACAGAGCAGGCATGAGCGAAGCAAATATGTCTGAGGGCTGAAGTAACAAAGTTTATCGATTACATGGAGTCAGTTGAAAAAAAGAAAAACCAAAAAGTAGTATGCGAACAGAAAAGCTTTTTACAACCATGTGCCACGAACTCTCGAACACAATTTATAAAAACAACTCGTAGCATTAGTACACTTATGGTCATCAGTTTTTATGTGGGCACTCAAATTATCTGCAGTAACTAAAAATCCTAATTTAACTTAATTAAGTTAAATATTCTTTTTTTATTTTGCTCATTGAGCGAGAATATGCACAAGCACACGCAATAATATATATGTATATATGTACCTAATAAATACACTCTTATTATCCGAAAAATGATCCATTTCATAGAAATCGTATAAGCATTGCTAAGGTTGTTAGAATAATTTAATCCACTACACATACCCGTTCCATTAGCTTGCTTAAGCGAAATTAAGTGGCTCCGAGAGCATCAGGTCCGAAAAATATACAAACAAAACGGATGTTTCTTGTTTACAATTCGCATGATTTCTTTTATCCGCACTGCGAACACATCCGCTAAGCAGAATTGCATTTGTGCTGCCAATTCTCTATGTTTGATGCGACAAAAACGACATTGGAGTCAGAAAAACGAGTTCTTCTTATCCTTATTTTTTTTTTGTTTTTTTTTTTTTTTGCGGAAGTCTTTCTAATCGTAATTGTCCTGTAATTTAGGCACAGCCGCTTAGGATACGACTTTATAAGAAGAGAGAGAGCAGAGATATATTAGATGTAGCAGAAAAGAATTGCCTTTGAACTCTGTTTAGGTACCAAATTAAATTTACAAATGTTTGAGTGGCACTCAGTTACTCTGAATGAGATCAGGGTTTCATGCGGCCATATCTACGAACGGATCGGGGCAATTTTCGTGCGGGTTTTTTCAGTTTACATTGAACGATAGGTACGACAGTAAACCTAGTCGTCCTATTAAAAGACTTGATGTTTGTCTGCTTAAAACACTGACTCTGTCTATGTGTCTAAACAAGCGCAACATAGTCCACACTGCACCGATATGCAAGCGCATCGATAATTTAGGGCGCACTATCTTCCATCCATGAGCATAATCGTTAGGATATTAACTACAATTGGACGGAGGGACAAATTGTTATGAAGTAATTGCCTCAGAATTTCATGCAATTATAATTTTTCATTTATTGTATTCTATAGGCACCATTTTATTTAACAGAGAAGATCAAATTTTGTTTTTTTTTTTTTGGTAGGGAGTGGATGTGTGCCCACCCGATAAGCGTTATTCATTTACCTCTCACTCACTATAAAAACTCTAATGCACCTGAGATTTGAACCCAAAGCTAATGACTTCTTGGTGAGTCGATTCTCACCTACTTGGCTGCTCAGGTGGATCACCTGTAAACTTAAAATCAAATTTGCTATTCTATCCTCTACAAAGGGGAGAACATAATGTTTCATGGGTCTTACGGTAGATATAATTTAAAAAAATTCTCAGCTACAACTACTTAAATCAAACCAGATCAACAACCAGATAAAATTCGCATACACAGCCTTAACTCGTTCGCTACCAATCGTTGAATGAAATGAATAAATGAAAGAATGAATGAATGAATGAATGTGAAAGACATTCTTGGACGATTTGCTGAGGGCATGTTGTCCATTGAACACAATTGCTAAGCTTCAAAACGATAAAATGTATGAAGACTGCGGTCGGTTTATGACTGTCCATTATCGCGTGCCGATAGATCGAGTAGCGAGTTTATAGCTGTTTATATGATTTCCTCAGTTTCGAATGAAAAATCATTTAACAATCTTGAACTGTTGGTGGGATGTTTTCCTCACGCGGCATTGGTAGTAAACGGCATTCATTATACACGTTCGTAAACTGTAAAAAGGAAATGCTGATAAAGGAGAGTACAAAGAGGGAAATTATTGTTTATTTTGCTTTTTCTCCTACAGCTAAAAGCAGATTGTAATTAGAAAAGTTTGTTTACATCGCAATCGATAACGTTGCCCACGCCTCTCCCAGCTTGTAGTAATGCTAATATTGTTAATCACAGACAGTGTTTATAAACCTTTTTGTTTATTTGCTTGTTTTTTCATATACATATATATATATATATATATTTATTTTTTTTTTTTTTGGTGAAGTAAATAACATTATTTACACAGTAAGCTAATAAATGCGATAGATACAGTAGATAAATAATTAAATTAAATAAATCTCTAAATCTAACAGAAAAAAAAAAAAAAAAAGAGAAATAAACCATACAGAGCAGAGAAAAAACATCATGGAGAGTTCAGGCGCATTTTTGACACTGAACGTTGTAATGCAACATATAATTATGTAACAAACCGTGCAATAAATTTTATAAGCCTTGCTCGCAAGATGCATATGATAATAGGTAAATAGAAAATATGTGGTTTTTGTATATCCACAGTATAATGATAAATAAATTAATTAAAATAAACTTTATTTAAATCAGTACGAATATAGGAAAAGGAAAAAACACAATAATTTAAAAAACCACTTTTTAGTAAACTGAAAATTTAACACTTTGCACTCAACAGAAAAGTTGAACTAAAGACAACAACAACAACAATAAAAAACAAAAATGCTTGAAAAGCTAGACAACCTGAATGGCTAACAATTGAGGCTATAAATTAACTAGACGTCGACGAAATAATCAATGATATAAAATCACGTGTCTATGCCGTACCATAAAGCAAGCAACAGCATCATCAATGCAATAAAAGTGAAATCTCTCTGAACTTTGTTAAAACCTTTAAAACTACGTACATGAAAAATATCAATAAAATGGCAAAACGATTGTAGCGCAACTTCACCGAGGTAGAGCGTAAAGTGCTTTCCGTTTACAACCAGTCTAAAAGTATGCTAAGATTTATCAATTGCTTAAAACCCTTAGGGACATACAACGAATTTTGTACATATCTTATGTGAACATCTACCTCTGTTAGCTTTCTGGCTCATTTAACTGCTCATCTGTCTATCCATTCATTAAAATGAGCTGAATAACGTTCATGATTTTTGGCCAACCACTAAAATTAATCTCAGGAAATTTAATATTCAAGCCTTTTAAACGTTTTCTTACCTGCGCAAACCAAGCGCGTTTTGTTAAAATGATGCTGCCTTCTGACATATAAAAAAGAAAATAAGAATGGGCAAGAATAAAATATAAAAACTTTTCTGAGCCTATACTACCGTAAAAGCTTTTGTGCCTTTACGAGATGAAGGATTTCTGCTTTAGAGGTTTGCAACTTACCTTAACAGGTACCAAAAAATTCGACTTAAACTAAACATAGTCTCTCTTTTTTTTCCTTTTTTAAATATTAAAAAGCAGCTCACGCTCCGCAAAAATTAAAAAAAAAAAAAAAAAAAAAAAAAAACAAAAAATAATTGGGACCAACCAATGCGAAGTATCATAGACGTTTTACTTGTACGTGCATGGATACATATACATATGTTACAAATGTGGTTTGCATTCATCGCACTATTTTAGCCATGTGATTATCATCATTGAAATCGCAAACAACACTCTGAGTGTTGAATTTCGTGCCATAAATCCTTAACGATATTAACTCCTCTGCACCAGTTTTATAACCAACCGTCGAAGGGTGAAGGTATACTACGTTTTTCATCACTTTTGTAAAGTCAAGAAAAATGAGATCAAGAATTTCGTAGACTACCAACAGTTATGCTGTTTCAAAGTATTATAGAAAAGAATTGCGTTACTAAGTTCGTGGGTTCAAGATGGAGCACCTACAATGAGCGCTCAGTCGGTAAAGCGATCACACTTACTGGTTCCACACATACATAGAACGCTCAGCGCTCAAAAGATTTTGAGTCGCAACGACACCAAATGAGACGAGCTACTGTCGGTAAATGCATAACTTTTAGCCATTGGTCTAAGACCTCATTTCTTACTGATTTCATTTCTTTCTTTCTGATCTCATTTCTTTCTGCACTTATAAGTGAATAGTTATATCATAACAAGAAAGTAAGATTTCAATATCGTTTAGCTGTGTCCCTCTGTCAGAAACCTAGACGTATATTTATCCATCATCGATAGATTCAGCGCGATGTACATTAAATTCCACGAATAAAGGTTAAAGATAACTACGAAAAATGGTACGAATTTTAAAAAACGTTACAGTCGGGCAAGACCTTTCTTTAAGTACACTGTATATCTTTACGAACGCTAACAACGCACTTAGCAGACGTCAGGCGGACAAAGAATCTAGATCGATTCAGAAATGTGCAATGTGTGCTTGGATTGGTATAACCGCAGATCGGTCTACCTCAAGTCTAAAACCGAAAGCAGGCGGGGACTCTTCGATTAGAAACTAATTGGAATAATAGGAAGTGAGGGTTTTATTCAAAACTTTATGACCGCCTCGTCCTATTCCTCACCTTTAACTTTTAAATATCGGTTGAACTTTTAATCGAGTATCTGAAAGAAACGTTTGACAATAGGGTTTAACCTTAAAGCACACAGGCCAACACAAATGCAATTGTAGTTTACATCACCTTCGCATTTTTTATGTATTTGCTTAAGGGCGCAGGCATTGGAAATTCTCCTCAAAGCGAAAATAATTTTCTTTTCCCTTCGAATCTTTAGTGTTTCTAATGTGTTATGGTGGGCATATAAAAGGTATGTTTGTGTGTGTGTGTTTGCATTTTAGTTTATGTTATTGGCGTATTGGTGTTCACGTTCAAGTAATCTATTAAGTTTTGTCTATTTCTGTACTACATAGCTTAAGCGTGTGTGTGCATCAGCGCTCGTTACTGATTTTTGCATAATCAACAATAGGCAAGCGGTCGTTTTCAGTTTTGTATTTATTTTGTGCTTCTTTTTTTTTTTGCTTTTCCAACCATTTCCAGCAAATTCAGCATTGAATTTTTTTGAAACTATTCGGTATCGTAATCATAAATGTATTGAATATGCATCCATATGTTTTTGTTTGCATATATGTATGTAGATGTGTGTGCGTTTGTGTGCCTATTATGTGTTGTGGTTTCCAGCATTCCGAAAATTTATGTATAGTCTGCCTAAACAACAGCAATATTTTGCTGCAATTGCACTAAATTTTATGAATCTAACCATCTCTGCTCAAGCCTGCATCATCAATCAATCTAACCATCAATCAAACACATCCATAAAAACATAAACAACGAAATCAACTGCTATGTATATATAAGTAGTAGTTCTACGTGCATGCGCACATACATGCTTACATATCCATAAACATCTACACACACATCTACATCCATATATATATATATACCGATAAGTAGTTTGTTCGTTTAAGCATAATATATATCTATGTGTGTGTGTATATGTAGGTGTATATATATGTGTCGGTGTAAATGTACATATATATATATATATATATATATATATATATATATATTACGCTTAAACGAACAAACTACTTATCGGTTTGTTTTTCTGATTCTAGAAATGTTTGAAATGTTTTTACATCTCTCCACTACACTCTCCGCGTTTCCGATACCATAACAACCAGACGTTATCTGCTCCTTGCATTATTATGCATATGCTTAGAACTTATTTTAGATTTCCTTTTTTTTCAAAATTTAAAATGAAAACGAAAAAAACGCCTCAATACACATATGTATACAAACAGTCATAAACTCTCTTGAATAAAAGGCACTTAGTAAGAATTAATATTAAGGAGGCGTAGATTCTCCGATGCTAAAACTGAATGTTATATTAAGTTTGTTTTATTGTTGGCAAAGCACTGAAAAGTGTTCAACTCGAACTTAACGCAATCGACAATTTGCAAGAAGGAAAAGGAAAGTGAAACAGATAGAAGAAGAGGAAGATTCCTGTAGACAATTAGATCTCGGTATGTGCTTTCTCTAAGGATAGGAAACAGCAAAGAAGAAGCAGAATAAGGCATAAGACATAATTAAATAATGATACAAGGCGTGAGAAGAGAAATTCGGCTGTCACTTTCGTTTTTCTTTTCAACTTCATCCCTAGTTTTCCCTTTCTTCGTCTTTTATCTTTGTAGGATAGCGAAACGAATAAGCAGAATTAAAGCAAGAAAAGATGATAAAGGGGAGTGAAAAGGAAATGATAAGAAAGAAAGTGAAACGAAAGAAAAGGAAAAGTAAATAAAAGAAATTCAAAGAAAAAAAAAGAGCCGGAAAGAAAAGAGAAGAGAAAAGAGGAGGAAAAGACAAAAAAAAACAAAAGAGAACAAAACAAAAGAAGAGAAGGGAAAGTAAAGAAAAGAAAGGAAAAGAAAAGAAAAGAAAAGAAAAGAAAAGAAAAGAAAAGAAAAGAAAA
>CCAG010004355.1:0-70061 GCA_001077435.1 Glossina morsitans morsitans | reverse complement strand
TTCTTTGTCTTTGCTTTAATAATTTCGTTGCTAGTTTTTTGTAAGGTAATCACTCATTTCCTGGGTTCCATCTCCATTCTACATGAATTAGAAATGTTTGCCTCATTTTGACGTGATTTTTCGGTCGCTTCCTGCTTTTTTCTTTGCTCCATATTGATTTGCTATATATAATGAAATCTTTTTTATCTTTTTCCTGAAAGTCTTCTTTGGCAACTGGTTTTAACGGTTTTCCATTTCCGTTCTTTATGATTTTTGAAAAAACTTGTTGTGAGTTATTTTGGCGCTAACTCGTTAATTGCGACATTTTTTAATAAATTTCAAAATCTCCGCGTTCCGCATGTAATATCATCTGGTCCTAAAATTTTGTTGTGTTCGTAATGACGGAATGAAGAGAAATAAGGAAAGAAACTAACAGTAAAGGGAACTAAAAAGACAGGGAAGGAAAGGAAAGATAAGAAAAGAAAAGAAAAGAGAAGGAAAGAAAAGAAAAGAAAAGAAAAGGAAAGAAAAGAAAAGAAAAGAAAAGAAAAGAAAAGAAAAGAAAAGAAAGGAAAAGAAAAGAAAAGAAAAGAAAGAAAAGAGAAGAAAAGAAGAGAAAAGGAAGGAAGAGAAACGCAAAGAAAAAGAAGAAAGGAAGGGAAAAGGAGGACAAGAAAAGAAAATATAAGACAGGAAAAGGGAAAGAAAGCGAATTAATAAAAAAGACAAAGAAGTAGTGCGATCGAGAAGATGGGAAACGAAATGAACGCCGAGGAAAGTAAAGATAAGAAAAATAGCAGGAATAAAAGTAGCAAAAAAGATGCGAGGGACCTTCAGGGAAGAAAATGCCTACTAATAACTATCTTTATCGATCTATTGTTTCAAAATAGGCAGAAATCTAGAAGAAGAATGCATTAAAAACACAAAAGGTTTAAATTTTGAGGCGAGAAAACGTCTTATCAACACCCATGCGTTCACATTAAGAATGATTCCAATGACTTTCTACATAAAAGTATTTTGACAATCGTTTATTTATACACGCGCACATATTTCTTCAAAGTAAATAAAAATTGAACAAAAGTAACTTCCGAGCCAAATCAGGCATGTCATCTGGACTCTCGGAAATGTCCATAATTGATGAAATCAAAATGATAATTAGATAGACGATGTGAACGCTCTTAAGGGATTAAAAGTGCTAGGAGTAGTAGAGAAAAAGACATTATGTTACAGAAAATCTGAAAAAGACAAATGACCAAAAGGGAGGGATCTTTCAAGAGCTGAATTAATTGTTTTCTTTTAAAGTTGAAGAGTAAAACATTGCACTTTAAAAGGTTATTTGGAAATTTTTTATTAAAGAGGAAATTTTGTTTGCACTTCACATGCCGCCCATTTTCTCTTTACGATTTAATGAAAGGGTGTCACAAATTCATTTTAATTCATCCTTAACTCATTTAATTTGCTTTCATTTTATTAGCCATTGTATGTACAATACGCTCTTCACACTTACTATGCTTTCTTCGATGCACTTCAATAATTCATAAATTATAGGTGCAACCACGTGCAACTTTAGGTACACACTTTGCAAGTTCATCGTTTCGTTCTCTTTTTCCTCTTCTTCTTCTTCTTCTTCTACTTCTTTCGTATAATGCCAGATTATTTCTCAAGTAGCTTATCATCATGGCCTTGCCTCCGCATACACATATGTATATATGTGATATAAATTGAATCAGTGTGGGTGTTACGTAAACGAATTTAAAGTTTTTAATGGGAAATTGACTTATGCTTGTGTAACTTGACTTTACTAAGGTACTCTAAGGTTAACAACTGACATTTTAATATGCTTCTGGTAACTAACGTAAACGAATCCTTTATTGATTACAAAAAAAAAAAAAAAAAAAAAAAAGTTCATTTAATGTTAGGTTTTACAGTTCAAATTTAAACTTTAAAGCAGAAAAATTGTTAATTGTTTTTTTAAATGTATTGCCTGCTCAAGTAAAGTAAATTAATTAATAAGAAATAAATAAAAAAATAATGGAAAATGAATTTGGTTTGAGAATTTCCAGCTAAAGTTACCGCAGGCAGTAAAAATCCCAAGATTTGCATACCAAGCGGGTCGAACTTGGGTTTTTCATTGCCAAGTTTTGCTTTTTTACCCCTAAAAGACTGTTTACTCCTGTAGAAGGGCTACCTTCAGTGAAGGGGTTTGGAAATTGCTGCAAGTTAACTTGCGAAAGAGATTCCTATGATAATTGGATATAGAAAAGAGGCATATGACACTCCGTCGCGAAAGCGTTGAAGACAATGAGTGCATTTATAAGGTGCGTTACTATTTCTAAGGTATGTGTGTAAGGTGCAAACTGTTTCTTTTCATATGACTTTCATTCCACCAATGCAGCGCAAGTAGTATGTTCAACAACATATAAATCGTATTTGCACGACGCAAAAATATTCGTTGTTTTCAGCACTTAACAGCACTCTCTCACATTTTGGCAGCCAACTGAGGTGACTTTAGAGATGGTAGATTCGTCGCCTGGATTCGTGTATTATGTTTCTATCGATCCATAAAAAGCGGATATTGGAAAATTCCTAGCAAAGATGTTGTAATACACACGAACATCTATCAAAATGCGAGACGAACAAATTAATTTTCCTTTGCTTTTGAGAAAATTCATCAAGTGGTAAACTATGCCTGCGCGGGTATTCGTCATACCAACGGTTTATATGATGGAGCAACACTACCATTAGCGTGCATAATTTCATGCCTACATTCTCGACAGAATAATCTACTTGGAAGAAAGAAATAAACTCTAGAACGAATATGTTCGTTTGTTCAATTCAGTATTTTTTAGCAAAAAAAGTATTAGGTGTGCGGCTATGCGTTTACCTTTTTTTCGAGATTGTAAAAAACTTTTTGCACATTTATTGTTCAAAACATTGTCTATCGCTGGCGACTTGCATCTTTCGCGCAACGTATCAATCCTGTGTCGAACAATCTGTGCATCGTTTGAGGCGATCCATGTATTGATCCAAAGACGAAAGTACCGCGAACCGTACTGGGGAGCCGTTGGTCATTTATCTAAATAAGTGAGATTCATAGGGCGCAATACCTGGAGAATGGGATGGGTGGCTTTCTATTTCAACGTTTTCAAGTTTGTTTTAAACAACTTTGCGGCACGAAGTTGACAATTGTGTTCCTCTTAAGTCATTTTCTCGTTGTGCTCGATAAACTGCAGCCGTTTTCCGTTCAACGCCCGGTTTAAATGCACAAAACCGTCTCAATACAGGTTACCTGAGGTTATTTCAAACCTTTTTAGCAGTTTATAATACGCTACGACAAGCTGGTCCCACCAAAAACAGGGCATGTGAACATATTATTTGGGAAGCGTCGTTTAAACTTGGCAGGAAAGCGCACTATGTTCTTGGCTTGGGATTATCGTAATAAATCCATTCTTTTCCCCGTCCTAATGCCACGCAGAAGATTCTACCCTTGCTTTTGAAGAAACTGTTCACAAGTAAGCAAACGACTTCTAGTCGTGCGGCACCAAGCTTTCTCATTTATGAATCACTCCCAAACCTTGCGAGCGTTTTGAAATGGCTGGCAACGGTCTTGCCAATTTTTCTTGCATTTGATTCGTATCTTTAAGAAGTTATCAGCTCATTCGTGAGCACACATTTTCTGTATCCACGCGTGCTAAAAGATAAAAGTTTGGAAGAACTTTCAGGGAAAATGATCTTACCGAAGTGATAACGAAAGCAAACGTAACATTGTTAATGAATTAAAAGATCATGGAAACAGGCAAGATGCATAGGACTCTTAACTGCGGATAAGACTTATGCAAGTGTTCAGCTTTGCAGCAAATTGGAAGAGCAGTTTCTTAAGGCAGATAACAATGTCATCAAGAAGGGCCGAAATCGCAAAAGGAGCTTCGAACTTGTACGTGCTATATTTGCAAGCATCTGACTAAACGCCCTTTGTCGCAAAAACTTCTCAATGCATAGACGGTAACGAAAAATCAACAAACTCTAATATGTTCAAGTGACGAAAGTGATTACGCACGGGTCGGATCGAATTATATATATTTTGATAATATTTCCATGTTTAAAATGAGAAACTAAAATATCTTAAGCCTTTACACTTCGAGTGTTTTTTTACTCAACAGTGCGACAACTCCGTGACATTTTTGCGTTGGAGCATCTGAGTGTACCTCATCATCATTTTGTACTTCTTACATGATGACATGTATCTTACATGAAGACAGAGTTAGTGCAATGAAAGCATATGGCGCAATAGCGGCGCCTACGGAGTGCAATGGGTTAAAGTGCATGTCCTCTGTATGCATGTTTTGTTCTCGATATTTTGAGAATGCGTTGACACACATTCTAAGGGAGATTTTTTTTGCGGTTCCCCTCCACCGCATTAAGCAAATTTTTTAGCTATTTATGAAATTCCTGATAGTCTTTTTTCCTTGCGAACCTCATCTGGCGCACAAGACCAGTTTCGAGCACCGTATCAGTGAAGTCTTTGTTATTCAGCGGAATACATTAAGTGTTAATGATATTTTCTTTTAGCTTACGGCGTCTATTAAATTGATTCATAATATTACAATGTACAACAGTCATAGTATACCTACAAGCAGTACATTGTTGTTTCATTGTTAACTTAGTTCATTCATTAGCAGAACAGTTTGAAAACTTTTAAGGAAATAATCGATATTTTGTCTTTAGCTTAGAAAACTTTCTTCAATTATAATAACAATTGGTTGGTTAAGATAAAAGCGAAACATAAGCTTGAGCAGAGACAAGTAAGAGATGTTGACAGTTTAGGTGATAAAGTAGGCGTGTCCTTCAACCGATTTGTGTAAGAAGTTTCAATGTTTCCACCAAATTTGAAGAGCTTCATTTTTGTCAGACGGACGGACATGCGGGCATGTTTAAGTCGATTCAGAATTGGATTCGGGAGCCTTTTACCAAAGTGCAAAGTAACAAAACAATTTGGAGTAAACGAGTTTTTCTTGTTGTTCTCTTCTTTTGTAATAAAAAGTTTTGGTATGCAAATTTTCTCTAATGCTTTCAATTAATTGAAAATAAGTTTTGAAATAGTTTGTCTGTCTATTCCAACTAAGCAAACTTATACCAAAAGTCGAAAAGTGTTTTTAGTGAATTGTTAGGATTATTTAAGTGCTTAAGACAATAAACTGTTGCACAGAAGGTTGACAGTTTTTCATATCCTAGCAATTGGTATTGCATAAGTGACAAGGAAAGAAAATTAGAGGAATTTCGCTTAATCACTTTGTATGAATAGGGCAAAGCATTGATTTTTTAACACCATACACAAAACTGTGTCTTTTACAAAAAGCAATTTTGTTTAAGCTACCAACTTAAGCTACAACCTTAAGCGCCAACCACCGGTAGAGGAACGGGGGGAACGTCAGATGGAATGATGTTTCTTTACATTGGTCTTTTGGTAAAGTTACGACTTTTCGAAATTTATGGAAATTCACGTATCGCACAACATTTCTTTATAAAAAAAAATTCTATAAAAGAATTCTATTAATTTTAAATGTTAAAACGAAAAGACTGCTGAAATTTACAAAAAAAATCATTAATAATTATATTTAACTGAAATTCTTTTATAAAGGCAAATATTTGAAATCTTATATAGCATTCAGTCTCTGTAAATGTTTACCCAATTCTTTGTGATATAAAGCAAACAGGTGTCGTCTTACTTAATGCACAACAACAGTGTGTTTGTGTGTTTTACAATAAACATCTCAACACAAATGCATATTTATTTTCTCTTAGAGTGTACATTAAAGAACGCCATAATTTTTTATTTAATTATCAACCGAATTTTGCAAAACATTCACTTAATTTATTATTATTTGCTGTACGCCAAAGTAAACGCTTGTGCGTTTATTACGGCCACTGCAAGTGTATTTTGTTGCTGTTGAATGTGAATAAAATGAACAGAAAATACGCGCAAATATATTTCAGCTACGAGTGATTAGATGAGTCGTGAGATGTTTACCCATCTACCCGCTGTGATGAGAATTGCAAAGGGCTGACATGAAATGGAAAAGTTGTTAAAGTGAAATGGAAAGTTTCTCTTTGCTTTTTACTTCAGTTCAGCAAGTGAGCAAAAGGAAAATCTATAGATTTATCGAAAAATACCATTAATCTGAACGGTAAAGACTTACAGTTAAGTGAATCTACAAACTTAAGTGTGACTACAAAGTGCTTGTTTGCGGGTACACATCGCACTGCGGTAGAACGTACTTTCTCGCAGCTATAGTGACTGCTTAATCGGATTGGGTACGCACCCATTTGGCTGCAATCATTCTCCCTATATTTTCCTCTTTCCTTACCTGTTTTCCATCATCGCGGTGTTACACGTGTAAGAGACATCACCTGAGTGAAGGGCCATATTAAAGCAAAAAAAATAGAGCGTTAAAGTTAGTTGTTATTTTACATGCGCTTATGTTCTTATGCCACGCTATGGACAACCAAGAGTTAAGATGCGAACACATGTTTATTTGTTAATCATTTTGCAATCAAGAGAAAAAAGCTATGCTACGCTTAGCTTACATAGCCTGTTGCGTGTAAAAAGCTGGCAGCGATTAATGATGACATATTTTAAGCAACCTTTTAATGAATCCGAACGTTTATTACAAAAACATTTTGCGAGTTGTGTTCTTCAAAGCATCGATAATTGCCGGCAATTAGCTTTTCCATCTTCCCGCCGCCGTATGCGATACGTTTCGAAAGGCAAAGTGTTTGTTGTGTGTTACGATGAGAAGGTGTTTTAGGAAAAATTAATAAGCAATTAATTAAATCAAGAGGGCGACATATGACTAATACAGGGGAGAGAGGAGAATATTGAATTTCAGTGCTGCTAACGCATCATGAAGTGGCTTTGATAAATGGGCTCGAATATTGTTTTGTTTAAACGTCTCCTTTTTATCGTTTTTCGTTCGTTTTCCCTTTAATGATGGATCCATTTGCATCACTTATGGTTAGCGGCATCCATTAGATTGCAGCTCATAATACGCAACACGAAAGTAATTTTCGCCAGTGAAGAATATTCCACTTTGCTTTCGATGTTAGCAGCTAACACTCCGCCTGTCCTTCATTACATTTGGTTGTGCTTTACATACTATATCGTAGCCATTTTTCATTACTCGCTACGATACAACAAATACTTGCTCGCGAATTAAACATAGAAAGACAGTAGTCCACGACTCAAAAAACTACTTTGTGCATAGTTCGCCGCAATGATTTATATTGTGGCCTAAAGCTTATAACTGTGCCATAGAGCATTCATAGAATTAGATAGTGTAGTGAGTGCAGCATTAGTGGCGCTTTCAAAGATCTCTTACAATTGACTCTAAAAATGACTTACGCTTGTCACATTTGGACCTGCCAGGGTTCGAAGCCTTGCATATGCTTCGACAATCAATATTTTTTTGTTCTAAATATTTGCCTATGGAAAAGAAATAATGACAATTAAGCGGTGGGTATCAAATGATTCGATTTAAGCTAAATTTCTCAGAATTTTATTTCAACCAAGTGTTGTGGTAATTATTGTGCCATAAATTTTTGGGTTTTTGCTGCGATTGCTGTTTTTCTTTCGTTCGGTTTTATTTTCCGTCTCTACATGCAATTGTTTTATTTATTAGAATACGAGCTACACTCCGATGTCAACATAAACAACGTAACACATGTATTTATATATATATATATATATATATATATATATATATATATATATATATCTAAAGTTGATCCGAAAATACACAGACAGAGAAATAGTGGGTCAACTGTAAACAGCGTATAGTGTACAGTAAATAATATAAAAAAAATTGATGTTTATATATATGTATATGTATATGCGTTTTTTTTTTTTTTTTTTCTATCTGCACATCAGCTCTAGTAGATCTGTCGATTTCCATATACGAAGAATTATTTAAAACAAATTTTATATATATGTACGCTTAATAGGACCGAGATCCAGAATTCAGGGATGACAGGGTTAAACCTATCTTGGATGTTACAAATACTAAACTCGAATAATGACAGCTGTAGTCGTTCATACAACAACTTTTCGAAGTAAGACTTTATAAAGGAAGGGATTGAAAAGGTGGTCAGATCCGAACAGTTTCCAATTGCATTCGTTCTTGCGTGAAAATATGTCGGCGTAGAAAATTTCGACAGAATATTTCGGATATAATGATCTGTAGATTAAACACGAGAAACTGAAATAAACAAACAGCGAGGTAGTCTTAGATCGATTCAGAAAGTGCTTCTAAATCACTCGATATAATAAAATGTGAGTTTCTCTCAAGTCCTTCTGAGTGTTGCATACATCGGCACAAATTTCATATACATTCGTGCTGCAAATGGTGTAGGGCTTAAAAACAAAGGTAGAGAGCTTTATGGTTTTAGTTGAAAGGCAGAGAATAATTTAAAGCTAAAAATAGCTAAAAATTTGAGAAAAATTGCTTTTTTATAAGAATGGTTTGCCTTAAAACGTCGGCAGGGTTGTTAAAGTCTTGTGTGATTTCAGAGTTAATAGCTTTTTCATATTTTTCGATTTTGTTATTTTACGGATCTAGTTTCCAATAAAACGCGTTTATCGTGTTATTATTATGTAGACTTCAATTTTATTGGTTTTTTTTTTTTTTTTTTAATTCAGGGTCTTTATCTCACCTTCAATAAGTACCACAAATGTTGTTGTAATGCAATAAGATATCAAGTAAGTCAAGTCAATGCAGTCTAATGAATTTTATTGAGATAACTGCACTGAAACGAACGACAAACGTAATGCAAAAGGAAATACACGATAAAGTGGCTTAAATAATATGAAAAAAAAATAATGCACCTTAAATTAGGTTAAACGGTAGTTCCTTAAAGTTAACCAAATGGTATTCAAGATAAAGCAGCTTGAAGTCTCCTAAACGATATAAGAGATAAGCGTCTTAAATTGATCGAAGCGGTATAAAAGTTGAAGCACCTTAAAATATTCTCAATGATATAAAAGATGATGCGCCTTACGACATATAAAATAAATCATCTTAAACGAGTCTAAACGAAATGCCAGATAGAACGCCTTTATGCGCTCTAACCGAGATACAAGATAAAACGCCTTAAAATAGTCTGAACGACATAACAATATAGAGGGCCTTAAATAACGATACAAAAGGTAAAGCGGCTTAAAGTGGTCTTAAAGACTTAGAAGATAAAAACCCCAAAAGTATTCTAACTGACATATAAGAGAAAACGCCTTAAAGTAGTCTAAAGCTCCTTAAAGTAAGTAAATCTAAGCGCTTTATAGTTCATAAACGACGTAATAAAATAAAGCGTCTTACTATAATCTAAATGAAATATTTTGTAATGTAATGCAATAGAAGTCGGTGCAAGTAAGCTAATGGCGTCTAATGCAATATAAAGCAATATAATGCGATATAATTCCGTCTTCAGTCGGTTGAAAAGAAATGTAACGCATTGCGTTGATGTAATGCAATAGAGTATAAATTTTGCATTGTTTAATACGGAAATGCGGAGAATGCAATGCAATATGGTCTTGTGATGATGCTTTTATGGTTACTCATAATCACATTTCATTGCGTATAAATTATTAATCGACATATTAAGTGTTAAATACACATGCAGTAAATGCCTGTAAATGCAGGCAAATAAAATGTATATCAACTTTAAAGTTATTTATGGCACTGACATAAACATATTATTTAAAATAATTGTTAATAAAAAACAAAAAAAAAAAAAAAAGGAAATTCAATTTCTTGGCAAAAGTATATTTAAAACAAAGTCTTTAAAGCATGATTTTACTTTAATTTGAACTAATTTTTCAGTTTTCTCTCTACCATGACTCGAACTTACATAAAATATTTTCAACTTTTAATTTTGTTAGAAAAACAAATATGAAATATTACCGTCATTAAAATAATTAATATGTTTGAGAATATCTTTGTGTTGTATGCTGCTGGAAAGTAGTGAAAAGAAATAAGAACAACTTTTACATTTCCTCATAATCAATTTAAAAAAATTAAACAAACAAAAAGTAACATTCATTTGAGAGGTATTAAGTTTCTGAAAGAAAGAAAAAAAAGAAAACCAAAAATGGAAAATGAAGAATGCTACCAAAATATTTAAATAAGAAAAGGAAGAGACTAAAACGACTTAGTCGGTCAAAGTCGATCATAGGATATGTTTCTTACATTTTCTCAAAGTTTCTCTTCATATCCACACAGTGGCCGTAGAAATATCTTTGTCCAATTCCCTTTTAAAATCATCTCAAAATGCCAGACGTAGGCTGAATCGAAAGCACTTACAGACTTGACTTGAAGAGCAGGCGGCAAATGCTTCTGAATCTATTGCTATATCAACTCGTTCTGATTGCTTTATAAGCTTTGGTTTGTCCGAAGTTGTGAAAAGTAACAGCTCGAGGAATGTTTCGGGGCAAAAGGGGAGCGAGTTTTAAAGGCGGGGTCCCAACAAATTTTTAGAGGGATGGGAAAAATGTATAGTCAACGTCAGTGCGAAAAGCTTCAAACAAAATGTTGCTTATCGTATTTATAAAATTCCGATTTCATATTTACACACCCATGTGCATCCGTACACGCCTAACAAGTGCTTCATACAATAGCAATCTTTCACTTAGGCGTAAACTTAGGCATCTTGCAGAGAATATGTAATGTAAAGCACTACTCACTCCAGAATATTCTGCTAAATTATAGGTAAAACTACGAATCCCATTTTGACTGTTACCTAAATACAGTACGACTAGAGTAACGAGCGGTTACTCTATACAACATCTGTTATTCCAGAGAAGGAAATTTGAGAAGGTTTTTTGACACAACAACAGACCGACCGACGATTAGACGAAAATATGGACGAATGTAGTTCAGTTTTTCATTATCAGCGATTTGAAATACAGGGATTCAGTTGAATATTTGGTTTCCCTTTTGACTTTATTTTGTCAAACTTTTGCAACTTAATCCCACGCTTGTGTAATTCAAAATTTCCTTTTCTTGCGTCAGCTCCCATAATGTTTGATGTAAGTGAACAAATGCACGTGCTCCAATAAAGTTTACCTTTGCACACCGTACACCTTTTGTAGTGTAAGTTTATACGCACGTATGTAGCACCCAGATGATCCCAAGATAAACACACCTTTGATCGAAAATTACTTTGTGAATCAAATTGTATCGGTCTTTTCATCCACATGCCTTGCCGTTTGATCTCCGTCCACCAAATTTTGGCGAAACTTTGCACACTGATGTGTTTTAACCCCGGAACAAAAATGAATTGCTTTGAATAATTTTATGATAACATCCCATACAGCGACTAAAATGTTTAAAATTTTCCATAATAAAAACTGGCCGTGGACATGAGCTTAAGCAAGTCTGTTTCTTGGACCTCTTCAACCTTGGATGAAAAGTAAGCCTTTAGATGGCAACAATGTATAACTTTTGGTATTCTATCAAGAGAGTAAATGATAAATTGCATTACCGTACTTGGTGTAGGGTAATTAAAAGCGGGCTTTGCTCTACCATAAGGATTTTGCTTGTTTTTTTTTTTCATTTTGCAAGCCTAAGCGATTTTCGGCAATGCTTCCGTGCAAGCCAATATTGTTTTCGATTTGTATCGATATAATTCCATTAGTAAATTTGAGAATAAAGCTTTTCGCATTCTTGAGACTTTTGAAAATAATCCATTTTTTCGAACGAGGACAAGCAGACAGGCGCATACTCCCTAGAGCCATTCTCTAATCACGAGGGTGGTGGTGAAATATTAGTACCTTAATCTGTCCGATTATTAATCAGACAAAATAAGTGATAAGCTGCCGCCTGTTCTATTATCTTTTTTTATCTTCTCCTGTAAAAGTGTAACCGAAGTAAAGCATGGAACGAAATATCTCTTATATATATGTATATATATATATGTTATATATATATATGTGGTCGTGTATTAAATATATATATATATATATATATATGTGTGTGTGTGAGTGTGCGAAACAAAATCCAGCTATTTTTGGATGTATTTGTGTGTTAGTTTGGTAGTCTTTATAAAGTAATCGTTTCTGGCCGTTGCAAATGCAGTGGTAGTTTTGTTATGCTACCCTTCGGTAATAAGTATGAAAATTTTTATTTAAAATTTATGATATGAAAATATGTAAATATTAACAAATATTTTTCTTAGGCCAAGAAGAAAAACACAATCTAACCGTATAAACAAACGGATACCTTAATAGGACCCAGTTAGCAAAGAGTAAATCCCTTGCAATTCAACACATAGACAAGTAATAAAAATATATTAGTTTTCAGTCGAATTTCGGACACCCATCTTCTGAAACAAATTCATGCTTCATAGGTGATACTTAGGTGACTGGCATAATGATACCTTATTCTTATTTTCGGGATGTGACTTCAACTTTGTCGACTTTTTACAAGACTATGTGGGACTTAGCAAATCATACAGTAATAAATAAAATAAAGAGAAAATAAATGAAATAAAGAGAAAATAAGCCGCAAGAAGATACGGTGTCCGTTTATTCTAAATTCAAAATTTATTTATCTAATTCATGTTTGCTTTGTACTAATTGAACTCAGCATCAGATGCCCGAAAAAGTGGTCTTATTCAATATCTTCTCATTCTTCTTAGTTTTCTATCAAATCAAAAAAAAAAATAAGGTTACGTTTGTATTAAATTTCTTCTGGTTGTTTTTTATATATTCGTTGTTTACATTTATGTTGATTTCTTTCTTAAATCCCTTCGTTTTTGTGTACATTTTCCTATAACATAATACGCTAATGCAGTTTCCCCATAAGTCTATCACTTGGGGCTTTTTAACCCGAAAATGGGAATAACGCATTATTGTGTCTGCCATTCTTATCTAAACTCGAATATGAATCCGTTGGATATAAGTAAAAGGACAAACTCACAGGTTTACTATTTTTCCTCATAGCAATTTTATCGATTTAGGCATTTACCAGTAGGCAACGCATCAATATAATCTTAAAGTGCTACTAATGGATGGCCAAAGAGCAAGGCCATCTTTAATTCAATAATCAACAGTATGATTGTATGCAAATTTCATCGCTTAAAACCTTTACTATTGCATCTATGCCTAAACCGTATTTTTCGAGCTGATCGTGCTTCCGGCTCTTTCAATTCTTGGCCGACAAACTTCGTATTGAATATGACTTTCGCAGAATATGACTTTCTAAAGAAGGAAGTACCATTTCTTTGATTGCTTAACTTCCCTTGATCTAATCCGATCTGATCCGATTTTTGGTGGATTTCCCAAAAGATTAAAAATGTTTTCAAAAAAATCCTGCGTCGTTCACTACATATCGAACAATATATCAAGAAGTTCTTCTTTTTTTTGTACCCTACACTATTTGTGGATATATTAAGTATGTGCTAAGCATTGTCTTAAGCTAAGCTTGTCCGTCAGATCTACGTCGATACATTTTTATGTTTAAACAGCAGGAGACAATGTGATGAAATTTGGTGCACGGAAGTGTTCATCCCCAAGCCCGAACGCTATTGAAATTAGTTCGGATCGATTCAGTTTTTCGGCTAACTCCAATATAAGGCCTTATATCAAAAACTCGCTATATAAACAATTGTATTAAACGGAACGGATGTATGGTGGCCTGTCTCCCATTATGGTGCTTTTACTTGTATAGGTTGAATTATTCCGCTCATCGTGATAAACAACAGTCAGATGATGCAAATGGATTGAAACCATTTTTTAAATTTCTCTTTACATGTAAGCCGATGTATTAAATAAATTGATTTGTCTTACGTGAAAAAAAAACTTGGAGAGAACTTATGCTCATCTTTCCCCCTTTTTTTCATTTTTAATATAATCAGTCACTCGGACACTCAGCGTGTCCCCTGGAAACGTGTATTACGGCAATGCTCAGAAAGAAGTGGGAAAAGCGAAATAGATAGGAACTGGCCGCCGAATGCCTATGGGATACCTATGACCAATTGATAAGTCTTTCGCCTTTAGATTTTACCGATTGAACACTTATTATAGCTAACTCGAAAAAAGGGTCTAAGCCGCGGAGATTTAGATCCGCGAACGACTGAGATCTTAATCGCAACTCTTATCCATTTGGCTGTGCGGCAACCATAGTAAGATAACATCAGCAATAACATTAACAACAAGAGAGACATTGGAACTTATTGCTCATTAATTT
Source organism: Glossina morsitans morsitans (assembly GCA_001077435.1). Taxonomy (NCBI): domain Eukaryota; kingdom Metazoa; phylum Arthropoda; class Insecta; order Diptera; family Glossinidae; genus Glossina; species Glossina morsitans. The sequence continues at coordinate 55,848 of CCAG010004355.1, read as the reverse complement.
TGGAACCTACGCAAGAACGCTTTCTATTGAAATCGAGAGTAAGAGAGCTTTCAATAGGGAGCCCTCTGCCTATGCGACACGTTACTTAAGCATTCAGTAGCAATTTATGTTTTTTTTTTTTTTTTTGTACCAAAGAAATGAGAGAATTAATATACCTACGTTGTCAGGTAGTGGAAACAAGAATCAATTCGAGAAGAAGGAATAATTCATACATATACTACGTTTACAGTAAAAAATCATTCCGTCTACTCCTGCCCGTATGAACATAACCAAGAGTTGTTTACACTCAGTCAGAGTCATTTCCTATGGTATAGACATTGAAAAATTTGCATTTTTTACCATACTTTTCCCTTATTTCTGTATTTATTCCGTTTTATGCCATTGAAAGGGAAACTGAGAAAGAAGTTGAAGAAAAGTTATTTTTTCTAACATTTGTTTTGTTTATATTTCAGTTTACAGTAAGCATGTAATGGTAGTAAACAAGGGTAAATGTAATGTTTACCCGTAAAAACAACAACAAGTGTTGTTGCATTAATTTATGCGCAGAACTTGTCTATGTGTCAGTTGTGTTGACAGCGAGCACTCTTCATAGCCGTCATGTGGAACCTTAAGGATTTTCCTTTTTTTTTTTTTTTGCCTTTGCTCTCTGTTTTTCTTGTTTTTTTTTTGTTCAAATTTTTTACTTTTTAGTAAAATTTCATAAATTTATAGTCATTTGCTTATCTGGACAGCCATGTGTTGCAAATCGAAAAGTTAACTAAAAGCCGAAGAATCTCTCTCTTTTCGACGAAAAAGATGATTTAAATGATAAACAAGTACTTGGCATAAGCCAAGGGTTCGATAAATCAAATAAATGAAGAGAGGGATGAAAGGAAAAATTTAAGCGTAAATTTTTGATGCTTATCTGTCAAGTCAATCGAAAACTACTCCACTGACTACCCTTGCCATTCGCAGAAAACAGTATATCACACACGTTCACATACATGCACGCACATGTAAGTATATAAACAGCTGGAACGCAATCCATAAATAACACGTCATAATTCACTTTACGACAGTGCATACACACACGCACGAGCATACGTTGTTAAAGTTGCGTGTTTTTCACCTTGTTTTCCTTTATTGTTTTTGCTACTCTCACCCCACCTCCGTCCCGGCACTTTCACCATCTTTCCCCCAGCCACTCTCTCTCGCTCTGCCTTTTTTATGATATGGTAAACTGTACGGGCACTGTGCCTGTGTAAAATGTGTTTTTAATAGCTGGCTGGCTTTTTGCTTGCTTTGCCCCATTTAACTTTACCTGTTTTAGTTTTAGTTAAAAATCGCTTTTTCAGTTGATTTTTCAATTTCTCATAACGTCTCCATTCTATGTAAATTCTGATGAGCTTTTATTGTTGTTGACGTGAAGGTTTGCTTTCATTGGCGCCTGTTTGTTTTACAATTTCATGCAATGTGTATCGTTATTACCTGTACACGTATTATGGTATTGACTCTCGACCCATTATGACAGCCTAATTGAATATTTATTTAATGCTATACCATTAGCTGTCGTTGTTGTTTCTGCCGTCATAATTATCGGGTTTCATACCTTTGGAAAGCATAATCAAACTTGTAATTTATAAACCCTTTTAAATTCAGTTTTTTGATGGGGAATGGAAGTGTATGATATATCGGTTAGTCTACACATTCAAGCAAACCGTTATGCTCGTTAAAGGTCCTTTAGAATGCAATTGATTATAAATGTATTTACAAAATTCATTGTTAGCGTTATAATGCGTAAGTGAAATTTCGAGTAGGGCTGTTTCGTCACGCCTTTGCATAACCAGCTAGCTTGACCTAAGTGTAATCGACAACTGACCGAAGCTCTTTGGAGAAACTATACAAAGGATAGATAAAGGAATAAAAACCAAAAAAGGTAAGAAGAAGTAGATCCTCTGTTCTCTTCTCTGTGTTCCAAAGTTAGTTAACACATATCACAATGTTTGATTGGGAAAGAGAGATAGAAACAATCAGGAAATGAGACAACAAATCGTGGTTATGATATCCGACGTGAAGCTATGTGACTTTGAGTTCATCAGCGGTTGCCTTGAAGAACTGTTTTCACCTCATTTGCGTTCTCGTACAGGAGCAGGAGCAAGTGCATCAAACAGAAAGGTGAACTTGGTTGTGCCTGAGTTACTTGCTGATAAGAAGAAGAAGAAACGAGTTGACAATGTTCAAACGATTTTGAACGAGCATGCAAGGTAAGTTACTTCCGGCTGAAGCATACCTCTGCGCCAGTAAACTACAACCACTCCCTATCTCTTTCCTTACTTCTTTCTGACCGGAGACGTGTGACTGGCATTAGGAGAAGTCCCCAATTAATTAGTCATGTTAAGAGAACAAAAAAATCGGCAAACACCCGATGAATGGACTTGTGTCTGTTACGGACCACTCCTGATCAAAATTTCAACTTCCAAATGGCAATTATTTTGTCAGTTTCCGCTTGACGGGAAGCGTACCAATATAAACTTAAAAAAAATTAACTCTGCAATCTACAGCAAGGATGAGATAGTGCAAAATCGATCGGTAGGAAACGAGTGGGCTGACCAAAGTAATTATAAGCAAAAGAAGCCATCACGAAAAGGTTTTTATTAAAATTTAAAAACATTAAACCTTTGATCCTTCAGGCAAACTTGTTATTCGACTTGAGTGCAATATCAGCCAGGGCTTAAAGTTAGGCTACAGACAAGATCACATATGCCCGTAAAGTGTCTCCGTGCATATCGGACATGTATACTGTTGTATTAACCGGTATTCGATGTTATTTTGTTTGTCAGTATGTGTCGAACTCTAACTTTTAGTTGCGAAAACGATTGCTTTAAACCTTGAGCAATAGTAGATGTTACACCGTGTACGCAATACAATGTTTAGGGACTTTGAATAAGTCGTTTTCTGAGCCAAAAAACCTCCAAACACGGTAACCCTAAATTTTGTCGGTCATAATAAAGGAGAGTGCTGCTGATGCGCAAATAACCATGAAGTGAAGCACACAAACTCTTAGAATCGGCGGTAAAATTGAATGTTAATAACGTTTTCCTTTGATGCTATCAGCTGGGTGCACTATATCGTCCGTTGATCCAAACTAAACGAAAGCGTCATAAAGAAAAGCTATTAACAACTAGTGATCCAATTGAGGCGATCATTACAGTGAAAATGTTTGCAATACGTGGAAGCCATTATAAGTTTTTGATTTTTTAATACAACGACAACTTCGTACAATTGAATTTGATCTGTACTATCTTCCTTACTGTATTAATCAGATATTACTGCTTGTGATAAATACTTATTTCAATCGATAACATATTGTTTGTTTGCACATAGTGTCGATTCCTATGACAAAGCCCAAATCATGGATCTATTTGTGGATGGTCTCAAAATATCGGACGTACTTCCGATACGGAATTTGAGGCAATACCATGAATGAAATACCGCCCTTTAACACGTGCTCATATAAGACGGATTAGTGAAATACTGGGACAAACTTGTAACGGTGTTCATATCACAGGCTAGCAGATACTTATATGACATCACAAAAAATGAGATAGAAAATATCATACCCCTCCACCCTCTCTCTACTGCTCCCGTAAAACTCTCATTCTCTCTCTTTCTCTCTCGCTGTATCTCTCTTGTAAAAAAACCATTTATTATACAAAGACCATAAACATTGTTGTCATGCAGTCCGTTATACCTCGTTACTAAAGAAAGTTATTTAAAATATAATATAACAAGAAAGTTGACCTCTTTCGACAGTGAACGGTTCATGCGTTTGTATAATCAATGTGACTCTTCCCATACGGATTCATGTAAAGCGGTAGGAGTCATAGTGTCTACTGAAAAAAGCAGGCCGATCTAGTCCACATCCGATTACCAACACTTCCGCAAGTACGCACTAGCTTGGGAAAGCTATGACATGTTAACTATCACTTGAAAAAATTCCCACGCGTAATATATACTTTTGAGGTAAAGAATATACGGGACTTACTTCAAGAGAAGAGTTAAGTTTTTACTCAGAGTGAAAAATTAATGCATAGACGATTAAGTAGAGTGCAAGCGCATTAACTGCTAGCTATCCATTTAATGCAAACAATTTTTCAACATTTTGTTGGAAAAACTTTAATCGATTCGTGTACATTCGCGCGAATACTTTTCGACATGAAAACTTCTCCTTTCGTAATCTTAATCACATTCTCACTAAATGTGAGAGGGGCCGAGATGCGTTTTACTTACTCTTGTGCACAAGCGAAACGAACGGTTATCTTAGATTGACCGTAAATCTGTGTTTCTTAATTGTTTATTCAATTATATCATGGATTTCAATCATAAAATACATACACATCTGTATATGTAGAAAACACAAGATAATCATTCTTAACATCAAATGATTTCCTTTGAGAAAATACAAAAAAAAAAAAAGAAAGGAAAAGAATGAAAGCAAAATAAAAAATTTTTATAAAGAAAAATCTTTAAAAGTAATAACCGACAATAACCATAAAAATAACATGAGCAGCAAAAAAAAAAAAAAAATGGGCAGACTTCTAACACAAACAACCGCATCAACTTTAGCCGAAACAAATGCCGCCAGGTTACATAAAAAAAAAAGCAGATATAAGATACACGAAAAGTGGGAAAAAGTAAAACAAACAACAAATAACCGGGAAAAGTATAATCGCCTTAGAACGAATTCTGGATACCCATAACCAAACACTCAAGTAAGTGCGCAATGGAAAGTTTTGCTTTTAAGCTGTGAGCACTTCGGGGGGCTGATTAAAGTGATTCTTGCATCGCATTTACATATTTGAATGATTCCGCTGAATACTTCTGATAGAAGTTACGCGTGCTACCATGGGCCATAGTTTGCAATAATTACTCTTCTATAACCAACTTTGATTCCCAAGCCGTAGTAGTGACAGATTTTGTAGACCCATCTCGTCTGTTGTCAAGGTTGATTAGCACTCCGCAACAAAGATCGTATATATAGAATTTCTATATGAAGACTTCTTTCTATGTGAAGTCTTCTAAAAACACAGGCAATGGACGGATGGATAGACACTATCTGTAATCGGCATATATGTGTATGTGTACAGACATATTTCAAGATGATTCTAAAGCCTTTTTTATAATTTTACAAATGAGGTGGTGTCCCTATGGCCTTCGGCGATGAGTATAAACAAGGAAAGAGAGAAAAAACTTTTTGAAGAAAAGTTGGACCTCGAAGCTTGTGAGCATTTTAAGCCGATCGGAAAATCGAAATCGTTTCCTTTCTAATAGAAGAATAGAAAATATTCCACTTTCTTTAGGTATAGCGAACGGGTTTCAAATGAGGGCTGGTTTCAGTAACGTGATGGTTGTGTGCATGAATAAATGAGTAAATCAATATAATATTTTATTTTGTTCTAATCCTAAATAATTAGGGACGCATTACTTGCCTTGACATTGAGTTTTTAAATAAATTTCATAAATAGCTGCAGCAACTACTTTGCCTTTTATTGGCCACTCTATAGACCGTTGGTTTTCTAAGCTAAGAATATAAGTATTTTGGAGAATCAGAAGAATCTTTACACAGTTCGTATCGCTTGAAGATCTAAAGCAAATCTTAGATACAACTTTTGAATATTAGCAACAGAACGACTAACCAAATATACCCGAACACTTCGTGAGTATTGACAGAAAAAAAAAAAAGAAGAAAAATAACGAAACTAAATGAAAGAACAAAATGACACTACAAAGGAAAAGATTATGATAGGAAGAAAAAAAAAAAAAAAGAAAAAAATCAAAGGAAAAAACCGTCCAGTACAATATTAGCAGGCACTCTTAAGCATTAAATGAGTGAGAAGCAAAGGGAATATAAGTCGCTTTTTATGTATGTTTGAAGTGAATTGAATACAATAATAATATCTTTATGAAGCTTAATTAATATAATTACAGCGAGTAGAGTTGTTGGTGATGATGATGATGCTGCTGCTGCTGCTGCTGTTGAAAATGATGCACATGTTAAATCTTCCAGAAAGAATGGCAGACGTAGTGGGAAACAAATAGTAAAAAAGAGACGCGCAAAATCATTCTAAAAAAATTCCCATTAATTTAAATGCCTTTTCATACACTTAACAAATGACAGGCTGACAAAAACAAAAAAAACACGAAAAACAACAACAATAATAATCAAAGGACAGGCACAAGCCGATGCACAGACATATAGACAAACGGACAGACAGACAGACAGACAGACAGATAATGATACATTTATATACACATATGGCTTGAATTTCATGTACGCTTTTCGGTGCAAGTAATTGCAAGCCATGAAGTGCCGAGACTAAATATATACATGCATATATGTATATATATCCATGCACCTCATGTTTATGTGTGTGTGTGTGTGTGTGTGTTTGTGCGCGCTGCAACACATCATTACTACAAACCAACAGTTGCATGGCCTGCTAATGCAACTAGCAACTCCATTAAGTTGTCTTCCGTTTGATTATTTTATTTTTTTTTTCAAGTTTTTTTTTTTTTTTTTTCAAAGTTATTTGTAAACAATTAAAATGCTTGCTAGCATGTGCTTGTAAATATTGTATTGATGTGGTATTTCTTTTTTTTTTCTTTTTTTTTTTTTTTGGTTAAATTTAAGCATTTTGTTGATTGATATACGAAATGTGAACTCGAACAACCCGTTAAACAATTCACGGGAAAATAAAATACTTTACAAGTCAGTCATTGTTTAATCATAAACGAAAAAAACGAAAAAAATTTTAAATTTCTTGTTTCTTATGTGAATTGAAATGTAGACCTCCCAGCGTTTAATTAATTGTTATTTTATTATTATCACACTTTCTCTCCTTACAATCATAGGATGTCTCGACACCCTGAGGTGACAATACAATAATTAAAAACATTTTGAAAGAAACATGTTTTTTTTTTTTTTTTTTTTTAACATCGATCTATGGGGTGTCAACAATCATTTTTTACGGTAACACCTATTATTATGCATTGAAATAATTAAAGAGTGCAAAAAATTCTACCCCTTTTATTTGATTAGATTTCTAAATAACTTAAGACTCTTGACATTTATTATGCGCATCACCGAAAAACTAAAGGTGTATTCGTTTTGTCGAAACTTTTGCAACACTCAGAAGAGAACTGTAGAGACCATATAAAGCTTACTCATTATTAATTAGTATCAAGTACAAATTTTCTAAATATGTTTGGCGCTGTCTGTCCATTTTGCTGTTAATTTCTCTGGTAGACATACTCGTGGTGGCAAAAATTGAGATTTGACAGAAAGATTGGTGATCGTAGCACGTAAATTCGTAAAATGACACGCCCACAGTGCAACATAAATTGAAAGCGTTACGCATAAACTTTATTACAACAGGCATAGATGCCCATTTTCACTTTTATTCTAAAAAAATCAAAAAAATCTTCCACGCAGTCCTTCAATATTATAGTATATGGACATTTTTTATTTTTTATACCCGACACCACTTGCGGCAGAGAGTATATTAAGTTAGTGCGGCCGTACGTAACCGTACGTGCAGAAGGACTTAAGGTAAATCCACCTTTGATTATACCGATCGAATCAGTCTCTTCGTCTGTCTGTCTGAGGTCTGTCCACGTAAATATGTGTTCAAGCTACAGGTCGAAATTTTTAAGATATTCTGATGAAATTTGGTACAGTGGCGCCCAAGGAAGAACACTATTGAAAATGGTTCGGATCGTTCCCCTTTTTCGACCACTCTTCATATAATCCCCTGTCTGAAAAGCCTTTATATGGAAAAAAATTTTAATTTTCAAAATTTCTCGGCAAAAGTGGCTAATTATTAGTATTTGGGCATTGTAAATTGGTACGGAAACTTTAGACTGGCTGGGGCAATTGTTGAACCCCCTTTCATATAACGCAAACTGATGTTCGTACGAAAAAAAAGATTCAATTCAATAGTTCACAATAGAAGTTATAACATAAAAAAATTAACTTGTATGGAATTTGAACCAGCTCGGCTTATTGTTTGGATCCTACCCTAATAACGATTTTCACGAAACTTGATCGTTTGTAGAGCAGAAAAGTGTGAGTTTTAATATGTGGTGATGGAAATTGACCCATAGTAGTATAGTGTATAGTAATTTGATACTAAAATGAACTCTATAAAATGTGGTCCATTCACGCCTATTTTTGGATCCTCTCCTATCTAAAGATTAAACTTATACTACATTAAGTTGCGTTTTGGGCCCGCTTCCCCATAAATTCGCACGCAAAAAATATGCCTTTATATAGAAAGAGGATATAATTTTTATGATCTATAATAGAAATAATAAATGTATTGCACAATGTGGTGTAGGGTGTTTAATGGTCGGCATTGCCCGACTATAATGTTCTTACTTGTTTTTTTAGCCTTCTTTTGGATAACGGTGATCAGTAAACAAGATTCGGTCGCAGCCGAACATAATTTTCCTACTTGTTTTTTTCTTAACATTTATTTCTTTTCAAATTTTCAATTCTGTTACAGGCATGTAATTATTTATAAAAGATTTAACAATAGGAATAAGGAGAAAGCCAATAAATTAAGACACGCATTAAATATATATGTAATATATTAAATTATTTAATAAAAGTTTTTAATGGGAGGCAACCATAGAAGTGAAACATCCTATTCCAGAAACGGGACGCAAACCAGGACAAGTTTGACAAGCTTCTGTTGAACGCTATATTGGTTGACTTCAATGCACGACTACATCAGTTTATCACATTGTGAATTTATGACACTGGCAATATGCGAATGTTACGGGGAGTCGTCTTCATTGTGATGAGGGTCCGTTTAAGAACTAAAATCAACAAATAACTCATTTGAAATCAATAGACAAATTCACAAAAACATTGTAATGCATTATGGCTTACTATTAAATGCCCTACGTTACTTCGCTTGATGCAGTTCTTCAAGTAATGACTATCAAAAGAAGGCGTCGCCTATGATGTGGTCGAAAAAGTAATCCCATCCAAACCATTTTCAATAGCGTTCGGCTTTTAGCCATGACGGACAGACGGATTCTCAATGTTATAATGACTTTCTGTATTACCATGTACAATAAATGGTGAGGAATCAAGATTGAAATTTTTTAAGGGTTATAATTAAAATGTATGTATAAAATGGGCGTGGAATTGCACATTTTAAAACACACATTCTCCGCACTTTATTTCCGTCAACTCGCAGCGGTGTCTTGCTTTAGGCAATTTTTAGAGCAATCGGCCGCTCTTTTGTGCCAGCTTGATGCTTTTTCTTTCTTACTACCCACCCTTTCAGATATTTACAAGGGGGAAATTATTGGAACAAAGCATTTGTTTTAATGTTTAGATTTAAAACAAAAAATTGTGTGCCATAAGTCATGTGAAAATGTTGCAAAGTTTACGCAAAATCTAGAGCAAACCGTAACTACACATTGGCGGAAGTGGAAGTAAGTTTTTAAATATCTCTGACGCAGCTCTCTCTCTCTCTCTCTCTCTCTCTCTCTCTCTCTCTCTCGAACCGTATTCTGTGTTCATTCATCGAAGTTCAAAAGAATTAAGTCATAAGATTTATATGACAATTGCGGGATTCCGCGCGGTATTCGAAACAGCTTTACTGTATTTTAGAATATTTTTTTTAATGATAAAAATACTTTTCTTTCTGTTGAAAACAATTTTCGCTGTATTTTTGCCCGCACATGTTTTCAAAACACAGATTTGCAATGCGTCAGCTGCCTTTTTTGCCGATACATGCAATTAAAAATTGAAAGCGGCACGAAAAGTAGAACTCGTTTATCATAGATAGATACATGCCTTACATACATCTTACATTATAGATCAAAGAGCAAATTGGTCGCGTCATTTATTAATTTGAGTTTCAAATTCAAACACATTTTTCTTGAATTTTATCACTTTTATCGATAACATTTTGCAAATTTTGTGAATGAAATCATTATGCGTTCACTATAGAAATTGTAGAAATTTTAGACAAAGATCTGAATCGACTAATTTCTACAGGGCATTGCGATGGTTCGGCAGAAAAAGAAACAAATTATGTGCTCGGACAAAGCAACGTCCGAGCTACAGGGCGTATGCATCAAAGGTTTCAAACCTTTCTTTCAAATTCTCTCAATATTTGTCGACTCATTGCCGATGTGGTGAAAGACGGCATCTTTTCTATGAATCAATCGTGGACGCCATAACTTATTTGGAAGCATCTTTAATCGCATTAATTGTTTACAATGGAAAGTGAAATCAATCATCAATCATCGAGTTGGAGCAGTTTACAATGCGCGTGTCTCTTCCAGTGCTAATCCCAACTTTACCTTACATCACAAAATGACCACCGAAATGATGTCCTAAAATACAACGATTTCCTTATTCCTTAGCGATTTGCTTTATTTTCAAGTCGCAAGCACTTTCGATTCAATTAAAAAATGGTTTAATATTTTGCGAAATTAGTTATCTAGAGACTACCACTTTTCACTGCATCATAGCGTACAATCAATGTTGTCATATTATACGAGTCTATTAAGGAAAACTCTACAATTTTATCCTTCAGCAAAAACTATTAACTTATATCTCGAGATCTAAATTTGATGGCATCCATATAAACTAGAAAAGTGAAACAAAGTTAGGAAAGGAAATTTTGAAAGTGAATATGGATTTCTTTTCTCACATGTTCTATCTGAAAGTGAACATTTATTTTCTACCGAACCCACTTTGCTAACTACTGCAAAAATGAACTTTATGAACTTGCACTACTGAAGCTGTAATTATCAAAACTTTCCTGCAAATGCTTACGGCGAGATAGGTGCAAAATTCTCCTTAAGGCTAGTCCATCTATATTTCTCTCTTTCACATAGCGTTTATTTCATTCGATCCGACCTTTAGAAATAAGACAAGCCACGAAGTTAACCGCGATTCGTTTTATGATTGATCGTCGTCGTGTCGATTTTATTGGCAACAGGAAAGGCAATGAAAAACTAACGGTAATATGTACCTGGCCTTCTTCTGACAACTTTTATGTTTGCCATATACTCACTAATAATTTAAAAAAATTTTTCCCAATTTTTTTATATGCACTCACAGTTCTTTTTCTATGGTTTTTTTTCGCGTTTCATTTTATAAACTTTTGAAGACATCTTTCACTGTAAGCTATATATCCATTAATTTTTCTGTCATTAGAAAACATTCACAACAACAAAAAAATATATATATTAAACAGAATTTATGTTCGCTGTCAACTTAACATCACATAATTATATTTAATACTATAGCGGTGAGAAAAAAAATGGCATAAATTATCGCCTTATTATCGTTTAGCAATTGACTGTCGGTAAGTGTTTAAAAGCAATTAATGTTTACTAGAGCGTGGACAGACTGAAGTCGAGCTTTCATTATATTAAACCCGCAAGCATTGATTTCAAGTTTGAAACTTCGTTTCGTTTATATTGAATAAATTCTATTAACTTATGGCACTAATAATGCTTTGGTGTCCACTTAGTTATCGCAACGTGATGGCGGAAAATGCCTGACTTCGTTTAAACCATAATAACTGTTACAGAAAATATACTTTATGATCTTGCAACTGTGACACGATCTACTATGTATATATATATATGTATATACACTTATTTATGTATATATATATATATGTGTGTGTGTTTGTGTATGTGTTTAGATATATAAATACATGTAAATGTTTTCTTAAATACGGGTAGTAGTTATTTCATGTTAAAAATTTTCTGTCGTCTTAGATAAAGTTAATGGTCGTTTTTTGTTTTTTTGTATCGGGCTTTTAGCGTAAGCTACGCTTTTTTATGACTTTGGCATGGAAATAAAAATTAATGAAGCTTATTATAAATTAACAGTTAATGTCTGAAATGTCAAATCAAAAATAATGTTTTTAATACACGTTTTCAAAGTGTGTAAAGGAGAAATAAAGAAGAAGAAAAAACATTTATTGCTTTAGTCATGAGAAATTACTATAGATTTCCCGAACCAGAAGAGTAAAGAAGCGATCCCTTGATTAGCTAGAGATTGTTTTATACAGTGCGACAAGGCTATTAGCATGCAACTCTTTTATGATACGTTTAGAGTGAGTTTGAGTCACATTTAATAAATGGACGCACTCACTTTATCTTTTCAAAATTCGAAAATTCATAGTCACAGCATCTAAGCCTACGGACATCAGTCTCCTTTATATCGTGTACCACTTGTGATACAACGATACATTAATTTATGGGAATGCGGACAACACCCAAAAGCACTCGAGATAAGCCTTTCTTTTAATATACCGAATGTTTCAGAATTACCTCATGGATCAATTAAAGCCTGCCTGCCCGTCTATCCATCTCGTTTTCTTATGTTCAGCTTACAGGTCACAAGTTTTAAGATATTTTGATGATGTATAGTACACCGATGTGTTTTAACCCAAAAACGAACGCTATTGAAAACGCTTCGGATCGGACCAATTTCTCGACCACTTTCCATATAACGCTTCATTTTGAAGAATCATTATATAAATAATTGTAGGTTTTTGTAGAGCATTTAACGGTGGACCTTGGCCCACTATAGTGTGTTGTTAAGAAATAAAAGCGATAATTTTTGCTGCAAGTGCTTGTCCCACTTTAGTCCTACAATTTATTTCTTTGGTCTAATAATAATAATCCATAAAACAGCAAAACCTGTTAACGCCTTTCTTTGAAAGGAATTTATTTATTTATTTATTTTATATATTACTGGTTACAATATACACTCAGCCCAATTAAACAAAGCTATTAAGATTAAAGGCTTAAATTGCAAGATTATAGAGAAGACTGTCGATTAAAAAAAAGACAGTAAAGTTGAAAGTAAGCAAAGTAGTTTTTCTTCTACAATGCTGTTAGGCTTAAAGTATTGAGGACGAAGTTATGTCTAAGCCTTGCACTGTGAGGTTGTAGTGAAGAATATCAGTCAGAAACAAACAGTAAAGTTAAAGTAAAAAGTGTGACCAATGTTTTCAGGCTTAAGGTATTAATTAAGAGGCGAACATAAGTAGCAACAAGCTACGTATATAGCTACTTAGAAAGTATGATCTACCGCAATAAGACTCGAAGCAGCGACACCATAGGCTTGACACCCGCGAATCTTATCCTCCCGAGTATGCGCTAGCCCTATCCCATGAGCTCGGCACTTAGCCAATGCTATAAAGAATTTATTTTACAAAAAAAAAAACACAAGAGCATTACAGTCGGGCAACGCCGACCACATCGCCAAGTGCAATTCGCTCGTTAGGGTAATAATACACCAAAAAGCACATTTTATTTTCATGCAAACTCATAATTTTCATGAAACCCCGCTTATTGGAAGATACAATAAACTCTCCACATAAGAGTTTGCGTTTCGTCAGAGCGCTTATATATGTTGAGACCCAAAAAAACATAGACCTATGTGGTCCAAATTCCTTATCCTTAGTTTTTTGGCTGAAAAGTTGCTATGAATTAAATTTCATCATAAAATATTAAAAATTAAGCCTATTTCCGAATAGATTACTACTCATGATAAATCTTATATGGAGTGAGGCCAAGAAATACACGCATGTCGTACAAATTAGGTTCACTTCATTTTTTATTTAATTACTATCATGAACAAATTTTCGTCACAGAAAAATTAACAGTTAGGCTTTTTTGGCATATAAGAGTTCACGCTGCATGAGAATCCTTATATACGGTGCTATCCAAAAAATAGACCTACCTGGTCGAAATTCGGCAAGGAAGATTTCTTTGTCAATTTACTATGAATTTCAATTTACTGTCAATTTTCACCATGAAATTTTTACCACGTAAAGCTTCAGTTTCCATAGGAACGGTTATATGAGAGGAGGTTAAGAAAAAACCCCCAGCCGGTCCAAAGTTTTCACACCTATGCCGAAATACGACCACTCAGCCACTTTTGCTGAGAAATTCTGAAAAATACAATTTTTTTTCCATAAAACGACTTTTCAGAATAGGGCATTATAAGGGGAGTGGTCGAAAAAGTGAACCGATCTGAACCATTTTGAATAGCGTTTGTCCTTGGGCCAAAGTATGTCTGTGTACCAAATTTCACCAAAATATCTGGACAATTGCGGTCTGCAGCTTGAACACAAAAGTATATGAACAAACATCAGACAGATAGACGGACAGATAGGCTCAATAACAGGTGGGCCTGTCTTAACCCCTTCTTCTTAAGTCCGCACAAACTTAATACACCCTGTACTACATGTGATGTAAGGTATGAAAAAACTTAACTTTGGTTTATAACAAAAACTAATTTTTTTTTAAAACATCGATAATCCGTCCATGGACTGAAACTGCTTTCGAGCTTTAAGCATGATCAGTTTGATTCATATGACCAATACATTGAACACCCTAGATGGGTTGTTTCTACCCACTGTATTTTTGAGTCATATAATAAGATAACGAAAACGAAAGATTTCAACTTTCGTAAAGCAAAGAAATCAAATTTTTGTCGGGATGTTATGAATGCATGCACAATTTCGAAAGTTCTGCTAAGACAAGAAACACACTATAACGGGACACGGCCCACCCATCAAATACTTTACATAACTTCGCTTAAATCAGTTATTCAAAATAAGGCCTTTTAGAGGAAGTGGTCGAAAAAATGGATGTGATACGAACCATTTTTAATAGCATTAGTCCTTAGGCTAAAACATGTTAGTGTATCAAATTTCATCAAAATGTCTCAACAGTTATCTAAGTTGAACAGAAGAAACCAAGCCGAACAGACGGACAGACAAGCGTAGATCGTTTTGAAAGTACTTCTGAACCGATCGGTATGACAACATGTGCATCTTTTCCAAGTTCTTCTGGACTTGTACAAACATTACTGTATCCACGTACCACAAATGTTGTAGGGTATAGAGATTTAATGTATATGTCATATCTTTATTCTTTGGATCAATTTTTATCACAAAATGGTACTCTTGTTGCCATATAAAGCCTTACTCTTGCAAGAATATTCATAGAGGAGGGGGATTAAGATATGGTCTCACCTCATCCAGAGGTTTAAAATTCATTTAGTTAATCATGAATCGATTTTTTTTTATTTTTCATATAACTACTTTTTCAAAATACGACATTAGATTCGAGATTGTGTCGGTGATCCCATCCAATCACTTTTCGTTAGATTTTGCCTACGGCAAATCTTTTTAACAAATTTCATCAAAATATCTCGAAAACGGCATGGGTAGAGATCAGACGGATGGACATGGAATGAATTTAACTCTAATCTTATCAAATCTTCTCTCACAACTTTCTAACCTGCTTCATAAATTATGAATGCCACAATAGGCAGGTTAGCTGACCTACGATCTGTTGTTTGTTTCATGAGACAACCTATTTAAAAATCAATTGGTTTTCTATAAAATGCAAGCCATATTTTCGGACAAATGAGACATTTATAATACAGTGACCAAGGAAGTTACTTCATGCACTCTAAAGTCACATCGTAGCATAATATATTGTAATAATCAGCCGAATAGATAATGATCGCGACTACCAAGTCGGGGGTTTGCGGGTTCAAGCCTTAGTTAGGTAGAGTATACGTGATCGTAGTTAAAGTGAGAGCACATTTTTCTATGGGACCGCACTCACGCCCTGTCTTGTGTGCTTTCTCCTCTTCTTTCTGACCATCATCGTGTTACACGTATGGGGGACATTCCATACGAGTTGATTGGTTATAATGCAAAGAAAAAAGAAAAAATATAGGAATCAGAATGAAATGTTGAGCAAGCAAAAAAAAAAAAACTTACTCCCATAAATCTAATTAGTTGGACTTGCAAATCGACTCCTTCACGTTTTTTTTTTGCAAATTAACTAACTTTGCAAAGCGTTTTTTTTTCTTCTCTTAACCGAAAGATCATTTTTCATCAGTTTATGTATTTTTGACACTTGTTGATTATAAGCCCCTGCCTCCAGCGTCTGACAGTGCAATAAATTTGAACGTATTAAATAAATTCTGCGGAAATTCAGTGGAAGAGTCATAAGCTGTTACATACCTAAGCTTGGAAGGTAAGCCAATCAAGCGAATTAAAATTGCAATCGCTGTACATATATATATATATGTATATGTATATGTATGATGAGTGAGATAGCGTTGCTACTACCAACCATTGCAGAATAGTTGATTCAACAACATCTTGACAATATACTTTTCAATGGTAATTAACTGATAACTTCTTACTTGATATTACAACTAACTATGGGCGAGTGAAAGAAAAGAAACTGAAAAGGATGAAAGAGTCGCGCTTGAAACTGACCATTGCATGCTTCATGACAACAATTTCATATAAATATCTATAATTCATATTGATGTATATAGTGTAAGAAACCACATAATAAATTGAATGCAACTTTATCACAACTTCATCATCATCAGCATTATCAGCGGTATCAGGTCTGGTCTGGTTGCATGCGTGCGTATAAATGTATATTAAATTTACTTTAATAAGACTATTGTACGTAATAAAAACAGATTTGATTTAATCACTTTAACTCTGAGTTGAGTTTCTCCATGCATTTCTAAATGCATCGGGTGAGTGTAGAATAGTCCGTCTGTTATATTGTGTGTAAGGAATTTTAATGCAAAAAGATTTAACCACATGCCAGCTCTGTGCATGAAAACAGAACATTTTCCCATTTAATCATTCGCAACAGGAATTTTATCAAACAACATAACGTATACATACAAGTACATGTGTAGTGAGTGAATTTTATGGTATACACGACAGGGTGTTACTTTACTTCTTACATCAAATACTAAATAATTACAACAACAAAACTATATGCGCACAGAACACTACTTTGTGGATAACTAAATACATTTTACGATTTTTGTGGCTTTCTGGACACCAGCGGGCACCCAGCATGCACATGAATGTGCGGCATAAATATATTTTGGAGTTTTGTATGCTTGTATGCGCATTGATGCGTGTATGTGTGTGCGCGTGTGTGTGCGCGTGTGTGTGTGACCAAAAGAGTATTCAGTACTTTTAAAATAAGGAAAACGATGAAGGAAGAGGAAGGAAGAGGGGGAAAACGAAAATACCGGAGCATCTTTCTTTTTTTTTTTTTATTATCTATCTATCCATGCATCCATGGGTATGTGAATGCATTCTCACATCAAAAAGGAAATGATGAGTGTTCGACTATTTTGTTAAAATGATGATAACATAAAAAGTTACAGAAACATAAAAAAAGAGAAAGACAAGACGAGCATGATGCTATTAGGTATCGTTGTGTAATGTGTTAGGAAATGTGATGTTTTCATTAGACATTTGTCCTTTTTCTTCTTCTTTCTTTCTTTTTTTGTTATAGATGCTCTACACACTGCAAATGCAATGTTAAATAAAACATGCAATAAGTAGCCAAACGTCGTTTAATGCCTTTGGCATACAAAAGATGTTTTTATGATGATGATTTGAGTTTTGCATGTCAAACTGTAATAATGCAAAAACAAGTAAGAAAGCTGTAGTTTTTATTTCAATGCGAATAATGTGAATGCATATCTAGCATTTAAAGCAAATATATTTTTGAGAAAAAAAATACATATATAAAATATATTTTATGTTTGAATTACAAGATAATTTTTATGTATTTATCCAGATTTATACAACTTCCTTAAAAATGAATTCCAATTGAAGTAATAAACTTATTGCAACGCAGTCATCCAAGCTCTTTTTATATGTACACACAGTTAGGGGCTTATAAGAAAGTATTTGCTTTTCAAGCATCACTTAGCTAAGTGAGATGAAAATTGCAGCTTTGCAGCAAAAGGGAAAAGAAAATTGGGCAAAATGCAACTCAAGCGAATGGCGTCTTGGGTCGCCCTTCCACTGAAAGCGAGATACTTGGTTGCCGTGAAACTATCCAATAAAATGTGTATTGACTGAACATTCAGAAATCGTTGAAAAATATGTTTTATATATGTTTTCTTTTTTAGTTAAAACATCACCTTTTCAGCAAACATTACCTTTCATTCTTGTCTTACGAATTTCTTCAACAAGCAAAGCTTGCAAGAAAAACCAAAAGTTCCATGAGCAACCATCACATTCAGGGAAGCTTACTGTGTAGTATGGTTAGAGGTGCAGGTAGGCCTCCCCTTGCCCAGAAAAGAAGGATTGGACCATAAACGCGCGCCACTGGCTTATATAACTCACAGCTTTATCGCTTTCGATAATATTGAAGTTCTTGTGTTCATGTCAGAGATGCGTCCCGACCATGTGTTGACATAATGATTTTCTTAAATGACGATAAAATCCGCGGGAGATCAATGTGGGGGGCTAGAATGCGAACATTCACAGTTTCCAGTCGATCCTAGAACAAAAAGTCGTTCCTTTCAACTACATTATCGGCTCGACAATTGATGTCCTTTTTAATGGGACTTATTCAGAGGCCGCCAATATCAGATCTGCGACTTAAAGTCGAAATTTTTATAATACGAAAATGATTGATTTGATTTTATTCAAAGTATTGTCCATCTTCAGTTATACATATTTTGCACTTGTCTGACAATTCGGTGACGCAAAGCCTTTAAAAATCTTTCACGTTTGTCGCATATCAGCCACTGAGTCATTGTTTCACATTTTCATACGGACTAAAGCCTTCCCTAATAAGATGCAACCTTTTGCCAATCAAAGAGCCTCGAGCCTGGTAAATAAGCACGCATGCGCTAGTGTCGCGGGCTGGTTTTGGAATGTCGTACGACATGTAAAAAAGTGCCACTTGCCTTGCTTTTTCTGATAGTCTGGCTGTTTTTTAAACAGCGAACCCTTCAAACCCATTAATTTGTGTTAATAACATTTGGTATTAAACCAAAAAGTGCTTCAAGATTTTGCTTAAAAGACAGCTAGTTTGGGATCTTAAAAATCTGAAATGAAGCGAAACAGAGGGACTAACGGATGTGGTTGAGTCAATCATTTATCACAAGTCCATGTGATGTCTAAAGGATCAAAGGAAATACAATTAACAGAACATCTCCTTGAGAAAGTAATAAAAGGGTTTCGCGAAAACATGTTAGCTTTGTTTTTCTGTCTCGTTTTTCGAACAACTTGAAGCACTAATGAGAGTGTGAAAGAAAGTATACCAAGATTCTTGATTAACGATTTTCATTCATCTGTCTGCAGGAAAGGCTCTTTGTCCAGATCCAAATAACCGAAAAGAAACTGGGCATGATTATCTTCAACTTATATCCGAGAACGCCAAAATACTCGAAGAAACGAAACTTTCAAAATATTGCTACTTTTTAATAAGCAACAGCTAAAGAAAATTTGCCTGAATTGCTTATTATCGAAGCTATTCGTTCAGTTCAAGCTTCACACTTCAACAATGTGGAAGACATAAGGATTTTTATTTATTCACTTAAGTGGATAGGTATCCGAGATTCGTCTTAAGGCGATTGTTATTCTCCCACTTGTTTTGTGAGTGTTTCTATCGCAATTACCAATCTCTTCATTTCAATTCACCACAGCATAGTTTTCCAATTAAAATCTCTTCTTCTTTTTTTTTTTGAGGTTCAATTTTTTTTTTTCTATTCAACTGCTGTATGCATTATTATAAATCTTTGCGGTTGCATGTGGATTGGTGAAGGTGTTATCGTCTCTAAAAGATCATGGTTTTATTTATTGTCTTTTTTTCATCATTTCGTTCGTTTCCAATTCGATTTACATATTTTTTATGAATAATAATTTTTAATCAATTAAAAAATAAAATCCATTTTATTCATGAATCGAAAAAGTTCCTTAGTAAGTTTTCACAAACAGCGGATATATCGCCGATGACTCGTTTGAGGCTTCTATTATGCTATAGAGTTCTGTTTCTTATCAGATTTTCGTATTTTTCTATGGCGTCTTTCAATATTTGGTTACTGAGCTTTTCCCTTCTTTTCTTTTAAGATATTTTTTATTGACGCCATTGAGTTTAACATTATCTTGATATGACAATTTTAGATGCACTTAATGAAAGTCAAAAATTTCTAAATGATTTAAAATGCATTGGAGACATTTGAGAAGTGCGCCGTTGATGTAAGGACTTTCTAAGTTGAAAGTTGAGTAAAAGAGTTTAAAGAGAATAAATGCCAGCAATATTTGAATTTTCAAGTCATTAAAACTCTTCAAAAATTCAGATAGTCATTAAGAATACGCTTGTTAGGGTGTCGCAAATCGCAATGACACTGTCATCATTACCAAACAATCAAATCTTCTCAGAAAATTCGGATTTTTCAGCTCAAGTTTGGCAATAAATGTTCTCAAGTAAGGTCGGAATATTCTCTTCACTTCCTTTTCTAGAAGGCATTTGCTTCTGCACTCTTAATTTTTCTTTTACCTTTCACTAACCCCTTAAACAATAAATTTAAAGAATGTAATGCGGTCTCTGTGTCGATATACGAGCTGGTGTAAGAAATACAATGTGAACACATGGACAACAGAGGAGGGCAAAGGATACTGAGGCGATTATAAGGGCCTTTAATCAGTTATCGCTGACAAATAATATATTGTCGACTCTGTCTCGACATAGAAATTGGCGTAATATATACAATGTCGACACTTAGTCGACATAGCGGGGCAAAGGATTTACTATTTTATACCGAAACCATTATGGCGAACGTTAGTTATTGTTGACAAATAATATAATAACTTCTCTATGCCTATATAGGTGTAAGAAATACAATGTCAAAACACGGTCAACAGAAAAGGGCAAAGGATTAATCAATCGTTAAATATTGAGACAGTTATAAGGACAGTTAGTTATTGCTGAAAGATTACATAATGTCGGGTCTATTTCGGCGTAGAAATTGGCGTGAGATATACAACGTGAACACATGATCCTTATGACATGATATAAAATAGCAAAGGGTTAACCATCAGCTTTTGGCAAGTGATTGGCGAACGTCACTTTCAAGGAAAGTAAAAGTAATATCGCACGACATAACCTCAAAGAAGGTGGTGTAAGAAATACAATGTCAACACACGGTCAACAGACAGAGCCTATGGATTATTCAATCATTAGATTTTGACTCGGTTATAAGGACCTTTAGTCAGTTATCGCTGACAAATAACATAATGTCGGCTCTATTTCGGCGTAGGAATTGGCGTAAGATAGACAACGTGGACACGTGGTCCATATAAAAGAGGAAAGGGTTAACCATCAGCTTTTGGAAAGTGATTGGTGAACTTTAAACTACAGTGTCGTCGCTTTCAAGGAAAGTAAAAGTAATATCGCACGACATAACCTCAAAAACATTGAACGAATATTCGAATGTACCGAAGTTTTCATTCGTAGGACTCTCTAATGAGAGACAATATTTAAAGTGTATAAATATTTTTAATAGATATCATAAGTGTAATGAATTGTAAGCGTTTATATATGCATTTTAGTTCACAAAATTTCATTCTCTTAATAATAATATTTTTTTCTTTTGCATTGCCTTTTCAAAACACATTCTTTGTACTCATTAAAAATGAATCCTGCCTTGCAAAAACAGGCTTCAACACACTGCCCTGTGCAAATGGCATTTTCGTTATAAGGTTTACAGCTGGGCGGACAAGTGGGTCCACAATCCAAGTATACTTCATTTTGACCACATTTACCTGAAAGTACAGTTTAGTTAAAAATTGTAACTCGATTTTAATGCACAATTACACACGATATCGTTTATATGTCGTGGATAGCCTCAAAGTAATTACAAAATTAATAAAAATGATCAACTTTAGCTTAAACATTTTTGTAAACAACATTTAATGTCATACACTTTATAAGAAGAGTGTGCACCTACTAAATATTTATTTTTAGCGATATTTCGTTTTTATAGAGAAGATCACTTTTGCAATTCTTACTAATTAAACCCACTATTAATCACCAAGTATTAGAAAGTAAAAGTGTGCGTAAGACTCTACCTGTTTATTGGAATGATCCCCCCTCACAACCATTCTTACTTACTTTTAATAGAAGTATGAAATTAATTTATGGTTCTGTTTGCAGTATCGTCGAATAAATATCGCAGATGCCGGAGGTATATACGTGCGCGTATTTGAATTTAAGTAAGACTCTCTTAGTTGGTTTCCAATTATTATTTGGAAGAAAACGCTTACTAATTCAGTTCACTTGAAATCAAGAAAGAATAGGTGGACTTACGCTAACTTACGAAAGCTCATTTCGACAATGTAAAGTGGAAAGAAAATTGTATTCGGCTGTGGACGAAACTTATTTTCTCACCACATTTATCTTAAAAAAAATATCGAAGGAAATGCAATTCCGATACTCTGTAGTACAGCCTTGTCGCTGCATTTCCCATTTATACGTGATTTTTGCAGTACTCGCGGAAATGTTTATCATTATATGTGTTATAGTTTATAAGTAACGAAGAAAAAAAATATTTTTTAGTTTTGAAAATTGATATGTTTTCCCCTGTCCTACTATCGGCGTATGGTTTGACCGATTTATCCCATTTTGAACATCACTCTAGACTTAACTTTTCAAGAGAAAGTTTCTCAAAAATAGTATACAAACAAACGGAAAGACGTACTTAGCTCGATTCAAAATTTTGTACTGGTTCAAGGTGTACATGCTTTCTTCAACGTTTTGTGAGTGTTTTCGCAAAATGGACGAACAACTAACACCAGGTATACTTCGTCGATGGATGCAAAAATTACGAAATCGACTGTCTGCCGTTACGTTCCCTTTCGTATATGCATTTATGTACATATATACCATCTGTATATTTATGTATGTGTATGTGAAGCAGGCTATGGCTAACCAAGATTAATTACGTTTTCATTTCCCCAACTATAACTTGGAAATAATTCAAATAATATTTCGTTTCATGAAGCATCGCAACCAGTTCGGCCTGCATACAACTGTTTTGTTGAATTTTAAAAAATTGAAATTTTAAAAGAAACTTAAACAGGCCTCACGGCAAAGGTTTAAAATAATTATGTACAAAATCATCGTCCGTCTACAATCACATGAATATATTCAGTCCCTGAAAAATATACAGATATGATGAAAGAACCAAAACCGTCGTACCTTTAAGTGAGGACCGTATATTTGTAATTTGAAGTAGAAGAAAACCAGACGGCGGCAAATAACGTTGTGGGTTGTTATACCCTACAAAAAGGCAAAATCGTATACTGACTTTGTGGATATATATGCAACACCCAGAAGGAGTTAAGATAGACTTTTATTACACCAATCAATTGAGGATCATTTTCTTAATCTGTGTACACTTGTCTGATTTTCTTGCTTTCAGCTTATAACACGAATTTTTTGCTACACCGATGTATTTCTGCCCAACGAACCACTTTTTCGACCACTTTCCCTGTAATGTCTTATATTGAAAAGTAATAAGGCATTATGAGTAACTATAGGGTGGCGTGGGCTATTTGCTTTGTGAAATTTTTATTTAAAAAATGGACTTAATATAAAGGACCCTTTCTGGGTTTGTTTAAAAACGTGATTTGACCGAAAAACAAAATTTTCGTCGAAATTCCGCCTACTTGAACAATTCATTATGAACAAATAGGGGCATTGATGATCAGTTAACATGACAACAGAAGAAATAAAAATTGACTTAAATCGTATGATCCTGGCGGGCAATTTACGTCGGCATTTCTTTGAACTCTCAAACTTTTCTGTGGCGTGTTTCACCATCTTGCTTAAGGCACGTTTCAAAGTAAAACTTGTAGTATTTTGTCTCGAAAATAAATGGAAAATTGTGTTGGACAAAGTGGCCCAGGGTTCTTGATGGTCGACTTGGGCCAACTGTCTTGTTCTTATTTCTTGACTTAATCGCTGTTTTTATAATCATTAAAATCAAACCAAAGCAAATAGATTACCGCTTCTCGAGTCTGTTTCAATGCTTCCATTCCCTCTTTTACATGCCGAGTTTTGAGGTTCGATTCTTCAAAAGCCATTAAAAATATATTTAAGAATTATTTTTACGGGAATGAAATTGAAACACTAAGCCAAAGAAGCTTAGAAAATGGGGGCATCTCTTGAATGAAACCAAAATTCAAAAACTTGGTCTTACCAATAGTAAGCACGTATGCCTTTGTCGAACTTTTGAAATCAATGCTACAACTTTCGGGTTTGGATGATTACTCGTGATTACTAATGTCGGCCAAAGTTGATGATTGCGCTAAGCAGGACAAGAGATTTTGCCACACAAAGCGGAAAAATTTGATTGATTGATACGGCAGCTGTTCAGTCTTATTTTATTTATTAATTCTTCGATTAACCAAACAATAGCTTGTCACATTTTTATCTCAACTAATCCTACATTCAACGATTCGACGCCTGCGTGAGCTTGTAAGAACCGGAACGCGATATAATTTTACGGACAATTCAGTAAAATAAATGTCATGAACTATTTTGCGATAGTAATTAACTATCATGCAACTATGCGAGTTAATCTGCTTTGTATCATGAAAAAGCAAAATTTTGCACGAAAATTGTCAGTTACGCCGTTCGAACATTTGCCTCAAGGTGTTTGCCGTATGAAGTTGTACAACGTCTGTTGATACACTTCAATGAAATTAAACGACACGATTTAGTCGTACGTTATTTCAACAAGTTGAGTACAAAAACAAGGAAGAGAACAAAAAAAAAACATTTATCATAAATAATTTAAGGATTTTTATAACAATTCTTCAGAATTGCTACTACGGTTTTCGCGTAAATGTTACAAAAATATGAAAAAAAAAAATAGGTTTTGTTTTTTGATGATATTAACATTTATCAGGTAGTAAGAGAGTAAGAGAACATACAAGAAGGAGGATTCCTTTAAAATGCATCATTTTTCGTTTTTGCTCGACGATACAATCATTGCAAGAGTTAAAGTTAAACGAAAGGTGAGAGAAAATCTAACAAAAAGTCATAAAATGAAGTTGAGAAAAAAATCTTTCATACATTGATACATTTATGTGACAAAAATGTGGAAAGAATATGTATAAAGTCTGTGAGTACTTACATCCATGTGGGTACACCCTGTAAACCAGTTGCAACGTGCAGCCATGAAGTGAAGATGGTCAGAAATACGAATGCCGCTGCTCTCGTTGATGTTGTTTGTGTTGTTGTTTCTGTTGTTTTTGTTGTTCTTGTCCACGTAATCCACAATGAAAAATGTTTCCTTTTAAGAAATTCCATTTTTATTATTAGTTTTCAACGTTCTTAGAGGTGACGTGTTGCCAAAGTCTTAAGTAATCTCTGGCCAACAAATAATACCCGGCACACAGCTCTGGTTTATATATGTATATTACATATATATACATATATATATATATATATATATGTATATACGTATGTATATGGAATCTCCTTTTCTTTTTATTTTTTTAACTCACTACCCACTGACTTTAGACAGACTATTATTGTAAGCTGGCCGTTGATAGCTTGGCTGGATTTTAGCCAAAAATAAAAAAAAAGAGCAGAAAAAATCAAGCAAGCTATTACCACCCAACCAAAAACAAAAAAAAAAAAACAAAACTGAAACTATATTTTTCACTTGTTTCTTTTTCTTAAAAGTTTTTCAACACATACTTGTATGCCACACAAAAAACGGTTTTTGGCGGTAAATCGTTTTAATACCATAGACGACATAATACACGTTCCGTACATTGATTCTGTGGTTACTATTGCCGCACTTTAGTAGAAGCATTTCATTTTATCAACAACATCATCATCATCATCATTATCATCATCATCATCATCATTCAAATATTATTAATCACTTTTATACGTTTGCACTCTTTCACTACAACTACTACTGCTCGTTAAATATTCAAGAATCATTTCTGCTTTTCCCCTATTTTCTATTCAATTTTTTTAGATTATCGTGAACTTTTATATTTTGAAGATTTTTACATTTTCAGTTGACATAACATTTTTATTTCCTAACCGTCGCACTCACTAATGAGACTTTATGTTGTTTACGTTTTTCAAATATTTCTCTTACGTTTTACGGTTATTTCGTTGTATCGTAAAATTTGGACGCCTCCTTGACAGGGCCCTCGTCGTGAAACGTAAATAAATAAATCTGCAAAGATAACGAAAAATACATAAAATGTTTAATGCGCTAACACATCTAAGAAAAGTCTTAATGTACTTTTTATGGTTTTTATTTATATTTATTTATTCTTCTTCTTCTTATTATTACAATCATCTAACAGTAGAATGATAAAAGTGTAATCATTTTGTCAATCTGCTTATAATGTTTGTCTTAAATATTTGTCATAGATTTAACGAAATTTCGTTAGCGGATCATTTTTATTTTAACAAACGAAGAAAGATCAAAAATCTTCATTAGTATCTTCTCGTTTAAACGTGACGCTAGATAACGATATCTGTAATCAGCAGACGCGTTGATGCGTTGTCCCACTAGAATAGGGAAAGCACAACGAAGAGTGCAAAATAGCTCTGAAAAAGTCGAGAAAGTCCTGAAAAGTCGAAA
This sequence comes from Glossina morsitans morsitans, assembly GCA_001077435.1. NCBI lineage: Eukaryota > Metazoa > Arthropoda > Insecta > Diptera > Glossinidae > Glossina > Glossina morsitans. The sequence continues at coordinate 29,324 of CCAG010004355.1, read as the reverse complement.
AGGAAAGTGGAATTGAAAGAACTCTAATATGAAACATTTGGAGTCACACACACAGGGCCTTTTAAGCTTGGTTTAGAAAGACATTTGTGATATTGTCCAGGTATTGATCTAGAAAAACATCAGAACCATTATTTAATGACCAATACGTTTTCAACGCTGTGCTCATAAAGCTTTCTACGTAATGGGTCTAATTTTCACATACAATCAATCGCTTTTTTCGGCATCAACTCAACATCAATTATTATCTACGCAAGCTTCTTTAACGCATGCCTATTAAAGAAAACCTTTGAAGCCAGCTTATGAGTTATAGGCAAGATTTATCCGAAACTTTCCCTCTGATCAAGTCGGGGCCTATCTAGCATTTCTAATTATTTAGTGTGGCCGTATTTGAGACTACCGTAGCCATCACGATACTTCCCGAAAGATAGTACCCTGCAATCAGGATCTCTGCTACAAGCGGATGCTTTGATAATACAGTTACGTTAAATTTCTATTTCTATCCCCTATGAGGGGATTGAGAGAAGATCAAAACTCTCCGCAAGCTGATTTGGTCACTGTTAGGGAATAAATCTTTATAGTAAATATGTAAAAATTATCGCACGAAATTTGCGAGAAAGTAGTAGAGCGTTCAGCTATTTCGTGACTTTCAAATTTTTCACGGAAAAGGTTAAAAAGCAAGTGGTTAAATATAGCTGCATCTTTTTTTTTTTTTTGTAGAAGACTTTGATCGACAAAAGCATCCTCATCATCGTAAACTCGAAGAATATTTTCAGTAGCGTGCGATGATTTGCCGCCTTCGTGAGAGAAATATTTTACAATATACGAAAATGTTGAGAATTTTGTTCTGCGTTCTGCGAACAAATAAACAAATGTTCCAACGTTTCATTACCTATGGAGTCACCTACGAAGTGAGTATGGGATCGTAGAGTGAACGTTACTATGTTAAACAACTTTAAAGCCTTTTGTTGGAAACAACGCTAGAAACTTTTCCGTTGACCATTTAAATTGCTCCACACATATTCTGTGGGAAAGTGAGGAAAAACTTTCAACGGAGCAAGTTCTTATCAAATAATATTGTATTACACTGCGAATCAATTTTTCATGTTTTAATTAAATTTGTTTGTCTACTTAGAGAAGAGTGTCCAAGATTCGTTCTAAAGCAAGGCCAACTTTCTTATTGGTTTTTCTATATTTTAATGTCCCTCTCCTTTACAGGAACGCATTTATTAAATGATGAAAATTTTTTGACAAAGACGCTAATTATATATAATATAATAAAACAAACGCATCACAGACATTAAAAATGTTAATAAAAACTTCGTTTATATTTCATTCGAAATTATGCTTTGTCAGCTACCGTAAAATCTCAGCTATTTTACTGAAGTTCCAAGTAATGATAAAAGTAAGCAGCATTTCATCTACAAGGTAGAACAGAAAAAAGAGCTGAGAAGCGATTACGACATTTCTAATGATTTAAGAGCTCAAACATTTGGCTTAGAGAAAATAACTTACGTTTAAATACGAAGGTAAGCTGGTTATTATTAACCAGTCAGCAAAAACTGCTGCGTTCAGGACTTAGTTCATGGAAAAAGTAACGCAAAAAGTTTGCAAAGCTCCTAACTGCGAGATATCTCCTACTTTACGCTGCAAGTTTAGATTGATTTCAACTGGTCAACGCATACGTTTAGTGTCGTTTGAGTTAGGAAATATGAGATCTCTACAGTAAGCATAAAAACGAATTTAAAAACACGGGTAAGGCACTTTAAATTTACCTTGCCCTGAATGGGTTAATGGACAGTAGAGTGCTAAGAAATTTATCCATCGCAAAATTTATAAACGATTCTTGCTCTTTCTATACCCATCACCGAAGGATGAGGTGTACATTCACTTTATCAAAACGTTTGCAACGCCCAGAAGGGAAGATCAAAGACTCCTCAAAGTATTTATATTCTGGATCAGCATCAAATTCTAAATCAATTTAAGCATGTCTGTCTGTCCAGCTGGCTGTCTGTCCGTCCGCATTCTTCTGGCCGCAAAAACGAAGCTATCGACTTCAAATTTGGCACGCAGGGTGGTATTGAAAATGGGCCAAATCGGTCGAAGGCCAGTGAGAACCCCTCTGTTTTTCAAACGGAACGACAAATTGGTTTTTCGTTCATTACCTACAAACTATAGCAGATAAATGTAAAAAAAAAACTGAACTTGGAATATGTTCACTTGGAGTATGAATTCAGTTTCAGACAATGCATCAGACGTGGAGAATAAGTGATATGTCGCGTCATTAAAATCTTTACAAATGATATTCACGGGGCTAGTAAACTCCCATCTGCATAACTTCAAGCAGAGAGCAACGACCTACAGGAAACATTTAGTTTAATTTCGCTCAAAAGCGCTGACAAATTCATTTCGCCATTCAGTAACTTAACCGCAAAGGCTACGGTTAAAATATATTTATTTTTCCAATGGTCGTGCGGTGGAGCTCGCAAGGCGCATAGCAAGAACTGTTCTTGGACGGATACGGCTATGCGAAAAAATCTCTAACAGAAAGGAATCCTTGTTTCGGTATAGATATCAAATAGCTTGCGTTCACCAGCTACTAACTGTAGATATTCTTCATTCTTAACGCTTCAAGAGGTAGATTTCCTAAATATTCAAAATGCCATCTAAAAGTTTTTATAGGCAATCGAATTGCTTCTATAACTAAAAGAATAGATTTCTGAAGTGAATTAGCTCAATAGTGTCGATCCAATACGTGAGAGCACCACTCCATAAGACTTGAGTCGGGTATTTCTCGAAACGACGATTTTCGAACTGTGCGTATTTCTAGCGCTTTCAATTCTCAGTCGTTTGGACTTTAGCTTCATAATAAAAATTTCTAACGAACGTCGTGGGATTAACTGATTAGTTTATTTTATTTAAAGGATTTGATAACCAACTTTTGATCACTCCTACCACTTATGGTACAAGAGTATATTAGGTTTGCGGGAATGTATGTAACATTTACAAGGATGGTATGTACCTACATTCTATTGTGCCGATCGACACGTATCACTTTTTGCATTGGACTTGAAACTTGTCCGTCTGTCTGTTTTTTTGTTACGTTCAACCTATAGGTCGATATGCATATGCTTCGTAAACCCTGAGGTTCTACATTAATTTAACAACTTTAGCTTGTCCGTCCGTCTATTTCCTTATCTAACCATGTTCGCCGTCACTTAATATTGTTTCGATTGAACTCAAACTTAACAATGGACTTCAAACTGGACTGCAAACAAACGTCTAGAGAGGAAAAACGGCGTGAAATAAAGATACCCACCTTTCTATACCATACACCACTTATGGTACAAAGGTATCATAAGTTTATGGGGATGCATGAAACGTGCAGAAGTAATTGAGGCGGACCCTCCTTTTATTGTCTTAAGCTGTTTCGATTCAGCTTGCTTGTCGGTCAGTCTGTCTTGTTGTCTTGTATTCAATCTTGTATTTGTAACCGACTTTTGTGGGGCGAATGCTTTTGGAAATGATTCGGTTCAGACCAATTTTTCAACCATTTCCCATATAACGTCGGATTTCAAAAAGTCGTATATGAATAACTGTAGCGGATGCAGGGTGGTGGTGTGGTGGGGTGTAGCTCACTACAGCTTTTTCAATGATTTTTAAAAAATCTTAATGCTTAGTGCTCACAGTACTTTACTACCAAACTTTATTTCTTTGATATAAATAAATTACAATAACAACAATTTTTATAAATATCCGTATAATTTAAACTTCGAGGATGCCAACCAACGGACAACTGGACAGGGATAATTGATTATAAAGATCTTAGAGGCCCTGCGTTGTGCGCATATAAGTTCGACCAACAGAAGATTGTAAACCGATTTAGTTTTGTCGGCACAAAGCAAAAAAAATTGTTACATTTTCTTAAAAATTATTTAAGCCTTTAATCTTCAATACTTATTCTATCTCTTTTCACATTCGACATCGTTGCCAATACGTCTTCAATTTCTCTATAAAAAGTAGTGACGCAACCTTTCTTTGCGCGGTCTAGAAGAGGTCATCTTTGTAGCATCTAGTGATGATAAAGCTTTTAAGCTTGGAAAGGCTACAGCCAGCCATATCTGAAAAACAGAACGATAACGGTTTCAAAACGCTATTACATTTCGTTAAAAATTATTTGAAAATTCAGTGGCCAAGATAAACTCGCTTCGGGTAAAACGTAAGAAACTCCTGGTAAAAGTTTTATTATGAAGCAAAATTTTCTTTTTTTTTCCATTTCTTTTAATTATTCTATTTTCTTATTACCTATCTTCTCGGGTGCTTCAGTTCCCTCAGATTGCCTAACATTGGCAAACTTAAACCACATAATCTCAAGGGCCGGTTCAAAATACTAAACGAATTCATAGACGAGTCTGCAGTCAAAGTGCCGGATTACTGTACCGCGAGATCTATTCTGTTGCACCGATTTAGAACCGGAAATCATACCGGAAAAAACTGAACGAGAAGGATATATCGCTGAACCAGGAGTAATAGCGCAAAAATGTTACTCTGATGACTGAAAACTGGAAAATGGCGAAACCGAAGTTGGCCCGAGGTTTCCAAAGGCCATACCGCTGGGTCATACTCAGCCAATATTTCAAGCACAAGCTAACGCAATCGAATGAGGCAGGGGAGCACAATGTGGTGCACCTATTTGCGTACCCGGACATTTAGGCATCGAAGGCGATAATATGACTGACTATCTAGCCGATAGGTGAGCCTGATGGACTATGATCCCGGAATCTTTCTGCGGTGTACCAAGGATCCCCATCAAAAGATTGGTATCGCAATGTTGCCCGAAAAATTAGCAAGCCATTGGAATCGAAGTAAACCGCAACGGAAACTTAAGAGATTCATCAAATCCTTTGGCATAGCCCACAAACTGTTGAAATCGCGAAGGGGCAAACTACTTCATAACTCGTTCAGATTCCGCGGTGGAGCGAAGGAAACATCCTACCATGTCACGTGTGAATGCGCGGCAACATCAGATACCATGTTTATTACGCCGAACACCGTTTGGTGCTCCGAACCCAAGAGAGTGGCGAGATTCATAAGGGTCGCAGTGTTGGGGGACTAGGAGCGCAAGCGAAAACAAAGATGTTTTCAAGACGTGGTGCGGATTGCTCATCTCTTGACAATTACAATCTTGATCAAATCAAATGTAGTTGAAAAAGATGTCTAGTTCAGGCTATGAGTGAAAACATGCACTTGGGAGTGAAATTTCTGTGGACTAGAATAACAAAAGATAATACGAAGAAACCTAAGAGCGACAAATATCATGACAGATAGTTATCTTAAATAAAGAGTGACTCGGGCAGATACGATTCTCTCCTTGATAGAGATTATTTTCTTAAAATTTACGTAAGCCCTTAGCTTAACGCCGCTAAATGCATATAAATTTTATGCTAATTGAATTTTTACTGTATTCGAAATACTAAAACGCGAATATTAAAAATTTACTTTAATCAATTTTCAGACTGAATAGTATTTGTGTAGAAAAACTAAATATCTATATATGTATGCGCATGGAAATTTTTATAAGCCTAATGGTTCGGTTTGGTCGCGTTCAGTATAATCCACTTAAAAGCTTATAGTTTACATATTTGAAGTGCTTTTTTTATGGATTAACTTGAAATAGCCACGAAACGGAATTTTTTCTAAATAAGAAGAAGAAGAAAAAACAGTACAATAAATGAAATCGAAAAGTTCGTTATATGTATAGAAATAAAAGTTTACCTTTACTTTATCTATACGAGTATATGCGTGTGTGTGTGTGTGTGTGTGTGTGTGTGTGTGTGTGTGTGTGTGTGTGTGTGTGTGTGTGTGTGTGTGTGTGTGTGTGTGTGTGTGTGTGTGTGTGTGTGTGTGCGTGTGTATGTATGTGTTTCTATAATTCACTAAAAACACATCACTTAAGGGAGAAAAAACCAAAAAAAAAATAAAAACAAGAAAAAAAATTTTTCCGAAACTTTTCCTTTAATGCATTAACAAATCCTTTCACGTGTTGTGTAAATGTTAAGGACAAATGAAAATGAAAAATGAAACAACTAAACTAAAATTTCATTTCCAATCAATTCATGCGATTTCTTTTGACTTAATTCAAACAGATTATTTTATTTTTGCGGTATACAAGCAACGACAGCGACATACTTGGCATCGTGTTAAACCCAGACTTGGCAAGCAATCAGCCAGTCATCCGGCCAGCCAGTCAGTCAGTCAGTCAGCGAAGTAACACCCTTTCGTTTGCAAGAGTTAAGAGGTTTTCTTTCAAGTCATTCTCACGCTCGATTGAATACATTTTATACAATTATTCTCTAACTAATCTAATCGAATATCCATTCAGTTCCCCTTTCTTGACTTGTTTGAACTTCTGATTTTATTTCTTTCCTTTTCTTTCCAATTTTTCCTCTTTTCGTTGTATTGCTTTCCTTTGGTTGGTTTTGCTTTTTTTGCAGAATGCCTTCTGTGTTCATTCAATCATATCAATTTAGTTAGTAATAGTGCCCTGTGGATGCCTCTTACACGCACACATACACACGCACATGTTTATATATATATAAATAATTTCCTAGTATACTGGCTTTGTTATTATTCGCCGTTTACTCGTTGTTGCTGTTACGTTTACTGTTCCTGTTGGCGTGGCTGTTGCTGTTGCTGTGGCTGTTTCACTGAATGAGTTGATTTCTGTCTGTTTAACGTCCTTTTCTTTGCCTTAATTGAACATATCAATCATTCTGTTATCGAAAGAAATTCAACCAAAATAAGATTAAATGACATTAGCGTTACATTTATTTACACACAATGACTATGTGTGGGTATGTATGTATGTATGTATGTATGTATGTATGTTGGTATATATATATATATATATATGCGTTGTTTGTTAAATAGCTGGCAACTGCTTTGCTTGACATTTCTTTTGAGAATTAAGGAAAAGGAAAATCAAAAATATCTTTCTTTGTCTTTCTTCCAGCATTTTATTGCATTGCATTATTATAAGTATTCTTTTGCTGCCCTTCTGACCATGTTAATTAGTCTCATTTACAGTTCTTACCCATTAAAAGAAATCTCAGCCAGACGTTTGTATCGTTTTTAATCTTAAGTCTGTTTTCTTTTTTTTTTTGTTTTCTTTTTTTCCTTTTTATCTCTCTCTTTCTCTTTGTAGTTCTTTCTGTTTTGCGCTTACTTGATTCCGTTTTAGTTTCTTTTAGAGTCAATTGTGAAAATGCATTTCTGTTGTTTTATAACTTTCCGTTTGTCTTTATCTTAGCCTCCTTCTTTTACAATAATAACGACAGCGACCGCATTGACGATGCTTGAGATAAATATGTTAATGAAGTGTCAAGGTGATATCGTACTTTAATTGATTTCAATGTAAACTCAGTTCATTATCTGCAGTAAGTGTTTCGTTCAGTTTTATTTATTTATTTATTTTTTTCTCCTCTTTTTTTTTTTATTCTCCACATAAAAGATATTAGTAATATTTTTTTTTTAAAAAATCTGAATCAGCTTAACATTCAGTTTCGACATGAAATGCTTTAGCCATGTATTAGTTGTCTTAAGACGTTCTTGACATTTACATGAATTTAGTAATTTATTCGACAACTGAATATATTTATTTTTAATTCTAAAAATGTTATTATAAACTTTTTTTTAAATTTATAAAGTCACACACATACATACAATCCTATCTATTTTCCCAATTCATTCAATGCTCTATTAATGTAGGGTGTATATACAAATTTTGTATAATGTCAAAAACTGAAATGTACATCAGACCGGTCTTTCTGTCTGTCGCTTGGCCAAGACGAGTGCCCAAAATTTAGTTGCTCTCAAGATTAGGTCGTGGTCACCATCAAGGGGGACGAAGGAAAGAAAAATAAAACACTTAACAAGTAGAAACGCTATACGTTGACTACGTCCAACAATTAAGTACCCTACAACAGGCTACCATTATTTATATGACGACTTTTCAAGGTAAGGCGTAATATGGGAAGCGGTCGAAAGTGTGGCCATTTTCAATAGTCTTCGTCCTTGGGCTAAAACATGTCGATTTAACAAATTTCATCACAAGCAATTGGGTTGAACACAAGAATACAAAACAGACAGACTGACAGACAAGCTTAGAATTACTTTCTGACTCGATCGCCATCGTCCATCTCAAGTCCTCCTAGGTTTTGCACACATGCACCCAAACTTAATATACACCCGAACAACAAGTGGTGTAGCACATAATAAGGCATTCTTTTCTTGCTCTAAAGTTGACAGCAGTGTTTAAAAGTGACACGTTTTTCTACAGGCGAAGGGAAAGGTATCGACCTGCACCGATCTTCTATTAAAAGTAAATAAAAATCAAACGTGCATAAGCAGACTTATTTTTATTTATTAATTTCGTTGAAACCTCATCTGCTGCATACTATCATAATAGTTATGCGGCTAAATACAGTATATTTGTTGCATCGATGCCAAAATGACTATCGAACAAACAGTCAAGATTAAATTCGATTATAGATTTGGTATAAATGTTGCCAAAACTTTTAATTGCTACCGTAAAGCTGAGTGGATAAACGACACGATTGCCAAGTCAGTGTTCGAGGCTTCAAATTTCAATGCAGTTGAGCTATAGTGAATGCTCAGTTGGTAAGGGAATTATATTTGCCGATTGGACACACATCCACTAGCCGATGACAGGGCCTTATTTTTTCTCTTGGTCAATCCATTCTTTCAAAAAAAAAAAAGTGATGTAACAAACTTCAAGTTTAAGTCAAGAATATACGTTTCAGCAGCGTGTACTGTTAGGTTTTAGAATGTGCTTGTGTGTTTGTAGATATCGCCGTATATAACACATGACCTACCACGATCGCAGGATGACATATAAACGTCGCCACCATTGATGAATCTATTTGTTCAGTTGTGTTAGTGACGTTGCTTTTGTAATCTTCAAGACAATCGAAAAATCGAAATATCGTTTCGTTACTAAGAAATTTGAAAATTGCAAACTAATTGTGGGAATCTATTTCGCTTGAAGTCTGTTGCTATCTAAAAATCATGTGGATTCGTCAATAGTCGTTAAACATTCGCAGGTCGTCCTATGAATTTATTGAGTGCTATTTTAGGCTTTTTTTCGTTTGTATTAGGTTAAGTAGTAAAGGTTGACAGCATTTGATTCGCTTAATAATTGCCATCATTTATTTGACTAGCAAGTACTTTTCTCAACACATTGCAGTTTTCCATTTATCACATATCGCTTCTTGCAAAAGCAGCCTTCAACGCAACCCGGTGGACACTCTTCGTGGATATAAGGTCTGCATCTTGGTGGACAAGACGGTCCACATTTTAAGTAAACCTGTCTATCCTCGCAGTAATCTGAAAGCACGGTTTTCTTAAATATCTTAAGCCGACTGTAACGCAAAATTACACACTTGGAGTTGTAGCTGTCCTGGATAGATTGATCAGAGTTGAAAGAGTAATTATAAGTATTAATATTAAACTTAAGTTAAACATTTTTTTAAATAGTTTCTAACCCACTTTATAACAAAATCGTAAAATTACTGCACATTTACTGCCAATAACATCGAGTATTTATAAGAAATATCATTACTGGATAACAATGATCAAAAACTATTACTCATTGAATAATGCAAAGTAAATGCGGGAGTATGAAACTATTTATTGGAGTGGTTCTTCATTGCAGCTCTTTTTTTCCATACTTATCAGCAGAGTTTCAGATTATTTTACCGTTCCGGTTCCTCATTTAGAGCGTCATCGATGTAAATTCTAAACTGGCGTAGCGTGTTCGGTTTGTTCACCTATCCATTTGACAACCCATCTGCGGTTCGCAAAAATTGATAGCAATGTACGCCATCGGAGTTTGTTTAGCAAACGACTAACTCACTTTGTTCGAAAACAGGCGCACGGAAAAAGAAAAAATCGCAAAATTGATGTATTTTGTCGGACGTGTCTACGACGAACGAAAAATTGCGCGTGAAGTAAAGACATCCAAGATTCATTCTGATTTATTTTTCCAAACTGAGATATCATTTATTTCGATTTAAGAAATTTAACTAAGGAGGAATAGAAGCCAAACAGAACATTCGGTCTTATGACGCACTCTAATGTTCGCTTTGTGCACGTCTGCTTCAAGATCAAATTCTGAAGCTCAACATGTGGGAATTTGAAAAGAAACAAAAGAACCACTCACACATCTGACAGCAAAGTCCGGCATATAAAAGAACTCGCAATATGGTATTTTTCCGCAGAGGATGAAAAACTTCTACATATGTTTATATATGCACAGAAATGCATACTCATGCTGTAAAAAAAATGTATGAAACCGTTTAAAGAAGTTCAATTGTTATGTCAAGGTTAACACTCCAACAAGTAAACATGGTCCAAAATCGGTTAAGAGCCAGATTTCTTCATGAAATATTATGAAAAATCATACCGCTTTGCCGTGCAGAGGCTTATTTTTCGAAGAAAAAGTCACATAGGAGCTGGTCCATCCGATCCAAATTTTTCACATGAATTTTATATGCCGATATAGCAATATTTCGCGATTTTTGTCGAGGGATTTTAAAAATTCCAATTTATTTTCAAATTTCCAAAAAGCGGTCCCATTCAATGCGTCCTTTCATCAAAATTGAAGACAAGATTAAATGGATACGGACGAACAAACGGACAGAGAGACATACTAGCTTTGATCTACTCAGAAAGTGACCCTGAAACAATCGATATAATAAGAGACGTTTTGGATGGTACATACATCCGCACCAATCTACACAACCTGTGCCACGAGTAACGTAGGGTAAAATCAGAGACAATGTACATATATACTTATCACAGTAAACAACAAAGAAGAAAAATTGCGCGAATATCTTTTATGCGTACGGTTCATATAACAAATTTTATAGACAATTATTCAATACAAGCTAAAGGTGAATATAAAAAATTCGACCTTGAGTCGAGTAAAACTTCTTTGCGAGATCAATTTATGTGGCCCACAAATACCCATCGAAGACTCGACAAAGGGTTATTTTCAGCCATTTTCTACACATATAACATTAGCTTTAGTCGATTTTCTGATACGCAGACATCTCGGAACGAAAGATGGCATCAAGAGTAAAGAGTCATTAGTAGATTTTATTTTCTTTTCATATAAAACAAATATATGCACAATTACATATATAAATAACTGATGAGTAGTAAATATTTAACCTTGATTGTCAATTATACATTCGATTCGGTCAACACATTTTTTTTGTTTATTTAACACTAAGCCATCCTTGCAAAAGCAGCCTTCAACACAAATCTTCGGGCACGTTTGATTTACATGATAAGGTATACATCTAGGCGGACAAGCGGGTCCACATTTTACGTATACTTGCGTCTTACTGCAGCCATCTGAAAGCACATTTTGTTTAAAAAACCTTAACGCGAATTAATGTCGAATCAAATACCGTAAGCTATGGACAAAGCAAAAAGTATTAGGCCAGTAATAATGAATGCTAAGTTGCGTTTAAACATTTCGGTAAATAAGTTTTGATTCGCTTTATAAGAAACGTGTAAAACCACAACTGAATGGTTGTTGTCAAATTTACACAGCTTTTATATAGAAAAACGCATTGCCGATTACTAATTTGATTGTAGCTAAAAGAGAGATTTGCAATTGCAGTCGTTCCTAAAGCATGTTTTGTTTTGAAATACCCAGAAGCAGAAGCAGGGATTCGATACGAATACGTCACGAGCTGGAAATTTTCAATTCATTTAACAATTTCAATATTCGATCTCTTATATATTTGACGATTCATCTATGATTCGTATTCCGAAGTTCGCAATAGCGTCAGATCAAGTTTAATAAAACATGAAAGGGTTGACTTGAACACTTATCATTTCAGAGCACTGCGTCGCATCCGCAATTCGTTAAACGACATTTGATGATAAACTTAAGTCGTTAGAAATCAAACGACCAAAAGAGAGAAAATTGCAAAATAGACACCCTAAGTGACACTCATCATGTCTCCGATGAAAAAATATGAGTTGCTTTCATAAATGCTTAATGATGGTGATGGACGTCCGACACTCACTACCTAGGACCTACACCTGGAATATAATGAACGGTAACATAAAAGAAAACTCAGACGAAATGAAAATCTAATAATATTTTAAACTATATTTAGTTATATGAAGCATTCAAAAGTTAGGTCTGCATATATTTATTTTAGACAACAAATATTGTCCTCTAAAAATTCGCATTTTCAAAAGAAACTCAAATATATTTGATTTGGAATTCCAAAATTACTATTCATTCCCTCAAAGCTTCAAACTACGGGATCATGGAAGTTCGAGACACAAAAAAATCGTATTTAAATACACTCGAGAGAAAGTAAATCGCGAGAGAAAATAATTCACTTCGAACCCAAATATTCATTCCCTCAAAGCTTCAACCTACGGGATCATTCCCTCAAAGCTTCAAACTACGGGATCATGGAAGTTCGAGACAAAAAAAATCGTATTTAAATAAACTCGAGAGAAAGTAAATCGCGAGAGAAAATAATTCACTTCGAACCCAAATATTCATTCCCTCAAAGCTTCATCAAACGGGATCGTGGAAGTTCGAGACAAACAACTTTATATATAAATACACTCGAGAGAAAGTAAATCGTGGGAGAAAATAATTTACTACGAACCTAAATATTCATTCCCTCAAAGCTTCAAACTGCGGGATCATGGAGGAACGAGACAAACAAAGTCGTATATAAATACACTTGAGAGAAAGTAAATCGCCAGAGAAACTAATTCACTTCGAACCTAAATTCATTCCCTCAAAGCTTCAACCTACGGGATCGTGGAAGAACGAGACAAACAAAGTCGTATATAAATACACTTGAGAGAAAATAAATAGCGAGAAAAAATAATTCACTTCGAACCTAAATATTTTTTAAATTAAATTTTGGTTGGAAGCACAACTTGAATTAAACTAATGTCTGGAATTTTAGCTTCTAAAATAGACCTAATGCTTACCCTGGACCTTCAAAGTCAATAGAACAATAGAAATACTCAAAATTGCTCGTTTCAGGTGGAGCTGTTCAAATTTGCACTAAAGCGTCACCAAAAAAAGGGTGTTCTTAGACAGAAATACAACCGCGTCAACTTGTTATCCAATCTTTAAAATATCGGTATAGTTCTCAACTGCTTCTCAGCGTCACACAATATTGCGAATAGCAAAGCATAACCAAGAACTAGGGTATGGAAGTTGGAGGTTGCTTTATCCTAACCTTAAGCGCTCGTAAATATGTTCAATATGATCAACACTTTTTCGCTACATAGTATGTGAGTTTCATATGTAGAATCCTCATTTCACAGCCAACAGTGAGCGCGAAAAAAGATTGTCTCCAGACTTTTCCTTCAAAAATATGTTCCCAGGCGTTTTTTTCAAAAAAATTGTTTCAGAATTTCTCTCTCTTTTTTCTTACAAATTTATTTACATAAATGATTTATAATTAACTACAACTACATAATAAAAGTGTATAGCGTTTAATTTCCTTAATGATTTCTGTTTGGTCGAAGCTTTCGTTTGCACTCTGCTCTCGTAATACATTTTTGTCCTTTATCCAAAACGTATCCGTCTCTGCAAAAGCAGCCTGTAACACAATATCGTATACATCGTTGTCTGGCATTTAGTGAACATCGAGGCGGACAAACTGGCCCGCATTCCATGTATACTTGTGTCTCATCACAGTAATCTGAAATAATACTTTATTCAAAAGGCTACTAAACCAATTTTAATGCAAGATGACACACTCTTTACAAAAAATGTCCTGGATAGATCGAACAGTGTTGAGAAAACAAGGAGTTGTATAAAAATTAATTTAAACATTTTTGTGAATAAGTTTTTGATTTGCTTTATGTAAGAGATGTTAAATTATTAAATAATTATTTTCAATAATATTTAGCTTTTATAGAAAATATTTTCAGTTATTATTTAAATAATCGTAAACAATCATATTGTGCGGTATTGTTAACCACGAAAGATTAAAATGTGTAAGCATTAGACTTTTAATTAATTAGAGTGGTACACAATTGCCGTCTTTCTTACGTACTTGCAACTAGAGCAAGAGATTGTTTAGCCATTTTGTTTAAAATATTCAAAGGTGATCGGAATCACGAATTCCGAAAGATATACTTCGTGAGCCCAAGGTTCGTTACTAGTATAGTAGCTTTAGCTTGTCCATCTCGATCCATCCACGTTCGCAGATTAATTCGGTCCAGAGCAAAATAATCGTAAAATCGATAGGAAGTCGGTCAATTTGAACATATATGCCCCCTTTTCTACCTTATACGGCTCGTGATGGAAAGATGTATTGACACCCTGAACACCCTGAAGGACTTGAGATGTAGCTTTAATTGTGCCAATCGATTCAAGATCACCTACTGAGTCAAATTTACTTACTAATCTTGCTTACCCATATCTGACGTCTGTCCACCTGTCTTTCGTGTTTTCTTGTCTTCAAATTTTTAAGATATTTTAATGAAGCTTTGTAACAACAACGTTGAGCCAATTGAAAATGGTTCGGATCGGACCACTTTTTCGACAACTTCCCATTATTTGGAAAATACGATATATGGATACCTGCAGGGTGATGTAGAGTATTCAAAGGTGGGACATGTCCAAATATAGTATTTCTTCGTTTTTTAGATATGTATATGACGATCGAAGCCGAAAATTTAGGAGCTATAACAACGCACTAAAATCAAAACTGAGAAGAAATTAATTTCGTTTCATGAAGCACTCCAATGTTCGTTCTAAATACATTTGCCGTTGAAAGTTTTTTTTACTATTGAGTGTTTTAAAACCAATTTCTGGACTTTCACAATTCGGAATTCAAAAGCGGTCTTAATAACTGTCGTAATAACAAAGTCTTAAAAGCAACAAACAGTTTTGTGGCACTTCGTGGGCTTTGATCTTTGTTTGTTTCCATCCTATTAGAAAAAAAAAACAAAACAAGAAAAAAACATTATAGCCAAACATTGTGGCCCGCCATAAAATTCACTACACCACTTCGCTTAACGCAGTTGCTCATGTATTGACTTTTCAAAATAAGGCGTTTTAATGGTCAAAAAAGTGGTCCATTCCAATGCTGTGCCTACTCCTTAATCCAAAACACATTAGTGCAACAAATTTTATCAAAATATCGCAAATGTGACGACATGTGTGTTGAACGCCAGAATACGAAGCGAACTATTTTGACATACCCGGAACTATGTTCCTGTTGTAAAAATGCGCTTACAGCTAACACTTGTGCCTTTATTTCGTGTAACATAAAAACTATAAAATTCTGCCCCCGTTGTTCTATGAATGGTTTCGTAAGATTTCATGTACATATATAGAGCGGACTTCTGGCCATTTAATCATAAGCGACGAAACATGAAACAATAAAAATGAAATTTTTTGCTCGTTTGGATACTGAAAAGTTCACTCTCTCTCACTTATTCAATTTTATTTCAATTTCCCTTATGGAACTAAATCCAAAAATTTTAATTTAAACAAATTTAGCATTAAAATAACACAGAAAAAAGTATTAAATCCTTTTCTTAGCCACGAAAAACAACTGATATTGTAACATAAATGCAATGTTTGTAGACATGTGTATACATATATATATATATGTGTGTGTGCATATATTTTATACCTAAACAAATACAAAATTCATAAATGTTCGGATAGGGAGGGAGGGACAGGAAAAGTATCGGATTTTGCATTTATTTGTATTTCCTCTGTTTTACTGTTTCTGCCAAACTTTTTAGCCAGAGGTCATTTATTTAAATATTCATCATGTCAACAACAGTTATTCCAACATGCAGTTCTTAGAAAGTGAAAAAGGGGAATACAGATACAAGAAGAGGGACAAACAGAAAGATAGATAGAGAGAGGCAGAGGGAGAGAGAGAGAGAGAGAAAGCCTTTGGTAGACAAAGACCAAATCTAAATTCCGCACCAGCATACATTGCCAACAGGCTATGAACATGAATAGCTCTTGAGTTACAGTCACAGTTTTTTTCTTTTTTTCCAACTTTTCTAGAGTCAAGTATCTAACAAATATGAGATATACGAGTATCGTGTATCTACGAGAAAAGCTAGACCTCATATACTCCTGCCTAAGAAGCTCAGTTAAATGTAAAAATG
Organism: Glossina morsitans morsitans; assembly: GCA_001077435.1. NCBI lineage: Eukaryota > Metazoa > Arthropoda > Insecta > Diptera > Glossinidae > Glossina > Glossina morsitans. Next base: position 13,106 of record CCAG010004355.1, on the reverse strand, counting down.
AGAATGTGAAAAAGTGAAAGCGTGGGATATGTATATTCAAATACATAGGCAGCAGGCATGTGTGGTATGCTTGCAATATGTAAAATACAAAAATTGGTCTGAATATTGACACAAACACACATGCAAATGTAGATATTTCTTATAATTTATTTAGAGTTGATTTTTTCTTTTATTTTAAACATTTTTATATTTTTTCTCCCTCTCTTTCCCTACGGAAAAAAATGAATAAAACACTAAGCACTTGTGTAATAAGAGTAAAGTGGCAACGAAATAATATGTGGCCTTAGGGTCTCTAACTGATGGAGAAGAAGAAGCTGAAGTAGCATGTGTATATATAGCACATGTGTGCGTGTGTGCGTGTGTGTCTATGTGTTTGGGTGTGCGTACATTATATATAGCAGCATTTTGTTATATTTAAATGAGGCTATTTAGAGTAAAGTGCGCTAGAGTTCAGTTCAAATTAATAAGAGGCAACAACAGCAACAAAACAAGCACTAACAACAGCAACAACATCAACAGCAATAGCAACGGCAGCAATAACACTTTAAGCATCACTTAACGAGTAAATTTATGAAGCAATAAAAACGCAACGCCTGATGCCTGTCATGTCAATTGTCAACGCACATATTTAATGAAATGTATCGTAAATAAAAGCGGACACACTTGTAAACAAATTACATACGTGCATACCTATGCTTCTTTGCATGTACTTTGTGCGCGACTACTGTGACTACTGCTTATTTATTCAAACTTTTACACTTTTTTGGTTGCGTTTCATTTTGATTTTTTTTATAGCCATGTGTGTTAAATACATAATTTGCCAGCCAACGCAATGTCACTTGCATGAGTATGCAAGACATCACAAACACAACACACATGCACATATTATACGTGAAGCGGTTAAGATTTTTAGTATTTAGATTATTGCTGTTCCTATTTCTTTCCGCCTTTCCTTATCTATCCATTACCGTTGGTACATAATTTTATGACACTTCGGCAAACTGTTGTGATTTAACATTTTGCATGTGATTGCTTTGCTGACTGATACGTCGAGCCATTGAATCCAAGGTGAGCAGAGTGCATTTAATTTGTTCTTCCATTTCTAATATATTCATTACGTTAAGCCTACGGCTAACGGTTATTGCAACGGTAAAAAGCAGTGGAAAACATTTGTTCAGCTACATTACACAAGTGACTGTCTGATGAACTTCTGGTCAATCCTAGTGAGTGATGAGTTCCTATTGGCACTGAATCGATTTGATTAACTGTTTTTTTTTTTTTAACCAAAAGAAGCTTAGCTTAGTAAAAGAAGCTTTCAGCTTTTAGCTTCCAATTAGGTGCTTGGTGCTTAGGTGCTCCGCCCACCGGAACAAAATCGAATAAAACGGTGACATTTGTAGATTTGGGCAGAAAATTGTGCAAACGGGTAAGCAGGCATTGATACCTTAGCAGACCAAGACGTCCATATAAGCGACATGGCACTTTTACTTACTGGATCTGGAGGCTCGTCTACGATGGCAAAAATCATTTTATTGTTTTTATCCGCCATTGTACCTTAAAATCTGCTTAAAAAGAGAAGAACAAAAAAGGGAAGTTTACACATTGAAAAAATCGCGAGAACAAGCTGATGAATGAGTAGCCGTGCAGGTGAGAATCACTTTCACCAAATTTGTGTTCCGCGGTTTCAAATTTCAAGTGCGTTAGAAATTGCTTCAGTCTTAGCTATAAAGACCGCTTAGTGGTTAAAGGCGTGATGCCTTCCGATTGAGCACTCATCCACTAGGCTACGTGGCCACCACTTCGCAATCACTTTCTGTTTTCTCACTTCTTTCAGACTCGTACAATGTTCCGCATAGCCGCACATGCTCTGTTCTTCTAATAAATAACAAATAAACCTTCCAAAGCGACGATATTTTGATATTCTCCCTTGTTGTTGCATTCCACGAGGATATGTTCAGTGGGAATAACGAATTTTTGCTTACATACTTTGGCACCAATCTCTTCTATTCATTCTCTTCGAAAACAGAGATATTTAACTTCGATTTCTGTTAAAAAAATTTTGAAATATATGCGAAAAATATCTTACAAGATTCGTCTTGAACTGAATAGTTCCGCCAGGATATTCTTCGTCTTCTTCGTCAAGTGTTTAAAGCGTTTTAATCGTTTTGCTGCTAAATTTGAAAGTCTTTTATAGGAAGCAATCAATTCAAGTGGTAAGCATTCAAAATTCACTTCAGACCATATGCACAGATTTTCTGTTGGTTTCTTAAATTTTTTTTTTTTATTTATTTATTTTTTTTAATGCTTTTCTTGCAGGGAAATAAAGATAAATTTATCTGATTTTTTTCATTCATTAACTCATTGATTGAGCACTCTGGGCATATGCTTGCGTATACACGACCGTATGTTTGTTTGCCTTTAAGTGGTTGATAACCTCGCTACACAGTGTTCAACAAGTTTTCAACACTTGTAGTAGTATGACGACTGCTTGCTGAGGCCTTCTTTCTCATCGTCTTCGTCGTTGTTGTAAAATTTATTCATACACACAACAGTCATATATTAACTTAATGTATGTGGGCAGGTGATGTTTATTCTCCTTAATCACACACCAACTGCATTTCTATATTTCTTCTTAAATTCACAACATATTCGTATCGAATAGAAATCCAATAAAGTAGATAATGATTTGAATTTATACAAAATAAATGTATGAAAATGAAATACAATTAGAAAATAAACTTGAGCATCAGTTAGGAAATATACCTTTGTGTGTGTGTGTGTGTGTGTGTGTGTGTGTGTGTGTGGGTAAGTAAATGACTATAATTTAAATTTAAATCTGTTTTTTATAACCACCGCAGGAGGTATATTAAAACATTTTATTTGTATGTATTTGTCAAACCTTGAGTTAACTAACCACACATACATTTCTTTAGCGTGATCACGATTATGAACGCAAATCTCTTCGTATACAATGTAGTTTCAGAATTTTTCCTTTTATTCTTCTTACAGGAAGAGTGCACCTTTTTGTACTTTGTCTTTCAAACCTCTCTTTGTGCCAGACATAGTGTCAGAATCATTTCCTATTATTCGTGATACAGGTAGAGTGCACATTTCAATCCACCTGTCCGTCTGTTGGCGTCACGATTACGACTTCAAACCTTTTTCTGCAAACCATAGTCTCAAAACTTTTCCTTCTACTCTTATCACATTGAGTGACTGGGTGGTCAGAAGCGGAAAGCAATAACTTACAAGTAACGGTAACGGTCATCAGATCTATCAGTCAGAAATCTATCTGCTATTATCGGTCTTGTTAACATAGGTTGTCATTTACATGAGATTTACTAAGTGCTCCTATTTTCCTCATTCCTTATTTATCGTGTCATACTTGGCCAAGAGCTTACACAGAAGCACCTATGTTATGCTTTATACGGCGCTTTTCGTAAGAATGTCTTATTTTCCTTTGCATGTTTTGAGGTTATGACATGACATTTATAAATACGGGAGCGCCAGCGCTCGAGCGAACAACTGAATACCTTGTGAAAGAGTTCGAATCGATTTATAGCTGATAATAATGCCTAAGCGATCATAAGAAAGGAAAATGCGAAGGGTATTACTTATGGCTTCAATTTACTCTTCGTTCTCAAAATATGATTGAACTTTAAGCCAGCGGCTTGATTGACGTATTTAGTAGGAAACAACCGACAAACGTGCCGGGATTATTAATAAGCACTTCTTTGAATCAACAGAATTCTATAGACAGACGGACGCTTTATTAATTATAGGCATTGAAAACAAATGCATTAATTATAGTGTTGAAAAGACATTTTTTATACCCGGCACCACTTGTGACACAAGGTCACATTAGGTTTCTGCGGTTGTAAGCGACACCCTGAAAGAATTGAGATAGGCCCACCTTTTATTATAAAGATCTGTCCTTCTGTCCATCTTGTCTCGGATCGGGCTACCTTTCCGACCATGTCCTCTATAATACTTTATTTTGAAAAGTCGTTATATGAACAACTGCATTAAACGATACATTGGGGCATTTATGGAGCATTATGAGCCGTGGCCCGGTTTGTTTTTTCACTTGTTTTTAAATTCGATTTCAGTTACGACGAAAAGTTTAATTGCTTGCATTGAGCTTTCCCTCTTAATCGCTTACCTCTTGCGCTTATAGGAAGAAAGTCTTTCCTCAATAAGACTTGGTCAGAAATTTTTGCATCAGCTTCGGCAGAGCCCACTAAACGCTAGTAGGACGTCATAAAAAATGGTCTAGACATAGATGGATACAGGAAACCCTAACACCTAAAACCCCATTAGTCGCACCTCTACATTTGGACCCTATTATCGTTTAAAAAGGACAAATTAAAAATGAGCCAATATCAGCAAAACAAATTTTGGAATATAGGGTCTGAAAATAGCTTACTATAATTTTTTATAAAATAGTTTGAACTGTGGCAGGTCCCTTTTAGTACGTTCGCGGACATTAAAAATTTCAGGGAGCTGCAAAAATAGACATGCAATTATTTTTGAAACTAGTTGTATTATCCAAAATCTGTTTATACATATATTATAAGAGTAGTCAGAACATCGTATTTTAACTGTTATATGAAATGAATGTTATAGCATCCACGACAATATAGATCACATTTTTCAACTTAAAAAACTTAAGGTTACATGAAATTAAATGAACAAAAATTGGCTTCAAAATTTGAATGCTGTAGCATTCAGTGATGCATTTTGCATCACTATGAAAATGAATGCTATAGCATTCACGTCCGCAAACGTGTTAAGCATGAACCTAATTGGCACTAATGTTTCGGGAACTGAATGAGGACTAAAATAAGCTGCAAGGCCAATGTTGTGATCTTCCGATTTTGCTCTAATAACTTGGGTATGAATGTTTTCATAGGACTGTGTTCGGTTACCAGTAAGCTATGAAACACACGAGTTTCCCCGACACCCTTCACACACAAATGCTGCTTGCAATTGTAAAAGTAAATAACCTCAAAGATATTCATTCAGAAAAACTTTTTAATTTACTGGCATTTCTCCCAGTGAGAAAGAGAAATATTTTTTTTTTCTTCTTTTTCTCAATACAATTTTAATTTTTAACAATTTTTCAAACTAGAATAATTACCTGTAAAAAAAAAAATAAATAAATAAAAATCAAAATATTTCAAGCATAATTTATTGTGAAAGATTATGTTTTCTCCTGGTTTTTTTTTATTACAAAACTAAATTTTCATAATTTGTTGTACTCCTTACGGAAGAATGGTAGTGTATTAAGAAGATCATTATGTTTGTAATAATCGAAAGTAGATAATAGAAGAAAACTCTTTAAGCTATGTAAACTTGTATAACAAATCATCTAATGCAGCTAAAGGTTATCGTGAATAGATTCTTTAAGAATATCTGAATCTGAAGTAAAGAAACATCAAAATCTTGGATGGTTTGTTTATGCTCTTTACCTTGAAAACCGCAAGAATGAACCGGTGATAAGAACCATGACAAGAAACAGAAACTTAAATGTTAGTCCCTTGGTGAGCTGCCACTAATTGAGCTTGAAAAACCCATATTAGAAGTGGAAGTATGTCCGCATTAACTCTGCATATAAAGTAATCACCAAGGATCGAGGATTTTTTAAAGTTATTGTACAAGGAAGTAAAAATACTGTAGTGGAGAACTGCCCGCCATTAAGTACCCCATATCACTTCGCTTGATACAACAAATCATATACCGACCTTTAAAAATAAGCCATTATTAGGGAAGTGGTCGAAAACTATGACTCGATCCGAACTGTTTTCAAGAGCGTTTGTATGCTCAACAGTAGGTAGAACACATGGATACAAAACAGAGAAACAAGCGGACAGAGGGACGGACACGCTAAAGTCGATTCGGAAATTGATTTTGAACCGATCGGTATAATAAAAAGTAAATCTCTTTACAGTCTTTCTGGGTTTTGCATACATCCACACGAACTTAATGTACTCTCCTAACACAAGTGTTGTAGGGTATAAAGAGAAACATGTAAAAAGCGGAAATATTTTCTAATATCTTAGGGCAATAACAATTCGTCTTTAGAAGTGGAAAATAGTGTTTTTAGTTGCTATAGACTAAAAACATTCTTCTGGAGTATAAAGAAGAAAGTATTTTAAGTATTAATCCATCTTTTTCATTTCAATTTTAATTAAATATTTTTTTTTTGTTTCTTTCATTTTATGCTTTTTATTCTAGCACAGGTATGTCGGCCCATAAACAACATAAATTTTCTTTCTACTCATCCAACCGGAAAATAAATAAAATGAATTCTTTTCTTCTCTCTTTCTCTATTTAATATCTAAAATAATATATATTTATATATGTATATATATATATATATATATATATGCGAAGAAAATGAATTGTATATATAAAATATTCAATTTCTCTTTAGGATATTTTTGTTCTTTTATGTAAACAATGACAAGAGAGAAAAAAATTAAAAACAAAAGCAACAACAATAATAACAATCATTAATAATTTTTATTTCTCTTAGGGCAGTTATATAGCCTTTAGCTATTTAACATAGTTACCTAGGGAACCAAAGACCGAAACAATGTCCTTACAAAACATTTCATTTAATATGATTATTCGACCCGAACACTGATGTAAGGAAGACAAAAAAAGAAAGAAAAAGAAAAGAAGAGAAGAGAAGAGAAATATAAATAAAATATCGCGAAAGACAAAAACTAACACAAGTTTTATTTTCAATGACTAGAAAAGATACAAACAAATATCATGCACTCACTCATACTCACACACACACACACATACACACATACTTATGTGACATATACATATATACATTTATATGTAAGTGTACAGTTTGTTCTAAAGCATTTATAGAAACTAACAAGTCATGATAAGGTTCTCTGACTGCATAGTGATGTTAAACAGTTCTTTGTATCATAAATTTTAAATGAATTTCTGTCTAGTTGAAAAACAAAATTAAGTAAAAAAGTTTTCATGTCAGTCAAGAGTGAAAAAAATCTACGGAAATGCCATAACAATCACAGGTGGAACAATGAAAAACAGTGTGAAACGACGTAGATATGATAAACGTAAGTACCTTTACTAAAGTTGGTTATGTCCATCGCCGCCGTCATCATCATCATCATCATCATCATCTGCGAACTGTACATAAAAGATTCTCTTCTACTATTGCGAAGAAATTTAAAGATGTTTTTCAAATCCAGTCTGAATGACAATTCCGTAAAAGTATTGGTTCGTTGAAAATATTCCAGCTTTAGCTTTTAAACCCCGTAACGCTATTTAGGATCATATTTAAAGATATGAAAGCCAATTGTCTCCGTGCGTGTGCATAGTGACTTGAAAATTTAATGTGCCTTTCAAAATGCACTTAAATAATGACTGCATGAGCTTTCAATTTTTTTATTTTAGGAGATAACAAATGCAGAACACGGTCGCATCACTTCGCTTTTCAAACTAACGTCATATAAGGGAAGTAGTGGTAAAAGTCTGATCCGAGCCATTTTCCATGGCTTTCGCTCTTGGGCCAAAACATGGCGGCGCACTAAATTTCATCTCAAAAATGATCACTTGTTGGTTCAACACAAAAAAATAATGAGATGGGCATACGGACCGACAAGCTTAAATAGAGTTAGAAAACGATTTTGGATCGTTGCGTCTGTCCCTTCTTTTACTGTCACCTACTTAGTGTACCTTTGCTGCATGCTTTTGCCCTTTACCCTTAGGAAACTGGGTAGGGACATACAAGTCTTTTTGCCTTTGAAAATACTTTCCATTTCATAATGTCTGCCTTCATTAGGCCTTCAAAGCGTAGTTTTTTATCCTAGCTATGTATTCTTCTTAGATAAGTTAATAAACGCTTTATAGGTTGGTTACCCGTCGTTTCAAATTTAAGCAATTTTTTCAAATAAAAAGAAAAAACCCGGTTACGAATAATGTTTACATCTAGTAACACTTGGAAAGAAATAAAATTCGTATTACGCACCGATTGGCAACAATAATGAAAGTTCGTTTGACGGCAACAATAAGCAATAAATGGAGTGAATGCAGGACTAACAGCTGTTGAGTTTGAAAGCGAGCAAATTGTTCAAAGACATCGAAGAAAGTTAGGCGATGCTATAAAGTAGGATCAATGGAAAATGAGTTTTGTTAATCAATTATCTTCAAGTCGCTCAAACAATAACAAATGCAGAGAATCAAAATTTTCGTTTTAGAGAAAAGAAAACGAAATTGTTTTTTCATCAAGGCCATTACGTTCTTATAACAACAAAATTTAATATTTCTTAAGATTTCTTTTTTTTTATTGTTTTTTTGCGAGAAATAGGGTAGGAAATGCCGGACGGACGAAGCTAAACGATATTGATATGCCATTTTTTTCTTTTTTTACAAAACAACCAAAAGTCCGTGCAACATGGTGGCGATCAAAATCAAGAGCGGAAGGGGGAAGAAACAGGGAGATGGAGGTCGCGGGCAGATTGGTGTGTGTACCTAATCTGTAAGTATGATACGTGTTACGTGTTACGCCTTCACTGTCGGGGCATTCATAATAGCTACAACCAAAATAAACACTTGAGTGTTGTTGAGAGTGTGATTCTTACCTAATCGGCTGCTCATATCTATCAATAACTTTGCATGAATTTGTGGAGTTCCCTGGAAAAGCGAAGTGTGACAAATTGTAACTAGTTTTACGACTTCAAGTATTGAAAAAACGATCTCGAATAACAAATCAATGGTCGTGGATTCAAATCTCAAGTGCGATATAGTTTTCAATAAAGTCGATAACTGTACACGCTAGTGAGAAAGAGATATATTGTAAGACTAAAAAGTGGGACAAGCACTAACAGCTAAGGCTATTAGCTCTTCTTCTTTTAAAGACCGACTAGGTGATTAGTCTCGTTGAATATTTTATTGACGATACGTTCTCCAGGTACTCTAAAGATGTCCGTAGGACTAGATCGCCCTGAAAACGAGTCTTCGCATATTGAAAAACTGTCGGCATTCAAAAGGAACTAAGTAATCGTAAGATTTTGTCCATAAATGCAAATTGAAAGAGTAGAGTTCTACTCCAGGGTCCATTGGCCCGTTACAATGGTATGACCGAGGCGGATTGTTCCTTGTAAGCGGATTTTTGGATAGAACGAGATTAAGATTACTATGTGATTAATGTGGATAGTAACACTATACAATTTTTTCGTCAACTTTCTCTTCAAATTCATTTTACATAACATAAAGTTGACTACAGCTCGACACACAACTGGAGTGAAATACATTGTCGCGGCATATCCGGCTTAGGAGAGCAAATAAATAATGTTTAGTTGGTTCATCTAGCATATCCATGAGATTTGAACGAACACTGGACGAATAAATACTTGATTGAACCCCAATATTGAGCATAAAAATCCATTTTTTTTTTTTTTTTTTTTTTATTATGAATATTTTCTCTTACTTTGGAAATGGACTTGAAATAAAAGCTCTTTAAAAAAAATAAGCCAGACTTGTTGGTAAGGAGTATTAATTGTTGCGGCATATATATGTATAGATATGTACAGATATGTACATATACATATATGTGTATAACAATGAACAAATTTTATGATGCTCCATAACAATATAATATGAATACATAATAAACATATATATGTACGCACGTACATATATATACAAGCTACCAGTGCACCAGTAGTTTAATTGCTCATTTAACATATTTTATAGTTTATCCAGAAAATGAGCCTTTGGGAATAATATTGTTATTGCTGGTACTGATGTTAAATCACACAGCGCACACACAGAGACAACAGAGAAAATTATTGAATGTTTAACAATTATTGGTGAAATTGCGTTAACATATATAAATATCGACATTTATATGCGTATGCTTGGCATGCAGTTAAAGCAGTTATTCGAAAATAGGGGCACACTACGTAACTCATTTTTAAAACATGCAGATAGCCAGACATGATACAATACAATAAATATGCTCTTTATTGACAGTGGGCAATTAAAGCCAGCCCTCGACTCATTGCCATGCTCTTCTTCTTTTTTTTATGAAAACTTTAAAAATCAAAGCAGAAAACTCGAACTTGACCCATGTACTGTTTACAAGTTTCGTATGATGCAAGTGTCAGAACGAACATAATTTGATTAGAAACGTGCTTGCATTACTTAAAAGAGAACAACTATTGCGAGAAAAAGAAAAATATTAAAATAAGGCAGGGTTCACTAACTTGCTGGAGAGTCATTTTCACAGAAATCATTATTAAGTGTTCGTATTTGGCAACCTTGAAGTGCACATATGGAGCACACTATAGCAGCTAACGTGTTTCAAAGCCTTTGAATGGCCTATCAACAGATATTGATCTTCACTTCGGCTTGGTGATGTAAAAGCAAATCTTATCTTTTCTGTTATTTACTTTAAACGCTAGACATATATATATATATATAATTGCATGCAATTATTCTCAATTAATGCAATTTTTTTCTTCAAAAGTCAAGTATCCACAAGTCGTCGTAACACTTATTTTAATTTTCTTACGTACTTTATGTTTACTGGAGAAATTTTGCTTTTTTTCTCCTTTTATTTAATTTTATATTTATATGAACGTTGTGCTCGATTGCATTTCGATAATAATAACATAATGAGTGGGACAAACATGTACTTTAGTAGTATGTACGTGTGCGTCATTTCTTTTACAACAATTAAACAGATTTATTTAATTATAATGGACTCATAGCAATTTATAGACGAGTGACAAAGAGAGAGAGAGAGAGAGAGCGCGAAAGAGAATAAAATCCTGCTACCTAACTACCATAACAAAGCTAATATAATCCTATTGTTTATTTGCTATTGAGTTATACATACCTATCGATTTATAGTAAAATTTTGACATAAATTAAAATCATTGAAATCGAACTTTTATGTGCAACTTTGTTGAGCATGCATTTACGTTATATTCAGTGCATATAGAAACCGGAATTTTTCATTTGAAGGACACCAGTGTAAAGGATATCGCCACAACTTTTTTTTTTTTCTTTTTTCTATTCACCGATACCTCTGTACTCAGATACCAAGCGAAATATGAACGCTATGTTGTTTTTTAACAATGCTTTTGAGTGTTGTGCTATTTCTACAGCGTTAAATTAGTTGAATAAAGAATTTGCTCTAAGTTTTGGATTTCAAAGTGTGTTATGTGGATGAAATTCTTCTCTCGTACGCTATAATAAGGCAAATCGATTCGGTTTATGTTTTAAGCGCCATTTACTCTGCTACGCAAGCCAACATGTAAGCTTAATATCTGCACTGCTAATCTATGAATACCAGTAATCACTGCTATGCACACCAGTTCGAGGACAGAGGCGGACGATTTCCTTCGAAGTCATGAAGCTTATATTAGTTTATTTTTTAATTACGATAAGGCAAATAAATGTAAACAACGCCATCTGTGAACAACTGCATATAATACACAAGAATAAAATGATCGATGTAATCGGTCGATATCTGACAATCAACGTGTTTTAATAGCTTCTAGTTCTGAATAGGTTTCATGTTTCGAATAAAGGCAGATTCCTTGGTAAGTTAATGTTTATGTCTGGAATAGCAGTTTAATCAGAGCAAGCCCTTACATAGACTTAGTAGAGGTCTATGCAAGCGATAGCTTGCGATTTCCGACGTGTACGATACTCCCTCATCACGTAGAGGGTCTTGGTGGAACTGGTGGAATAGATATGGAAGATTGGCTAACAGCCAAAGTCTTTTCCCAGGACAGGTCGAGCTAACTGAGGGTAACAGCGTTATATACTGGCTTCATCTGGATACCAGTTTTGTGGCTTAACTTCCACTTCCATGCCATGTCCCCTTCCATGCGCCAATCCCCGTATTAGGGGCTTTAATAAACCCATCATGATTCATAGCTTCCGCGTTTTTTCAAGATTGTCACAAGCACTTTGATACCATTCAAAGGCCGTATACAGCGTTCAGAGCCCATCGTCGCTGCTTTCTTAAATACACGCGGCATACTATCGCCCCTGCTTCAGCATGCCTCAAGCACTCAAAATGAAAACCGCCCTCCTTAGCGTATACGACTTAGTTCTGAGTGGGCATACTGACAACAAAAAATTTCTCTCGTAATTTCTTGGTATTTTATGTAGATAGCTGCGGTGAAGGTTCATCCCCGTTGCGCACATTAACAAAATTAAATAAGTGAAACTATTACCTTACAGTTGTTCGTATAACGACGTTTCAAAATAAGGCGTTAGATAGAAATTCGTCGAAAAAGTTGTTCGATTCGAATCACTTTCAATAGCGTCGATCCCTGAGCTAAAATAGTTCAGCGAACTGCAATCTGAATACTAAAAAAAACAAGAGTGACGGAGAGACAGACAAGTTTAGATCGTTTCAAAATCACTTCCTGGATATGTATGATATATATGGACGGTATAATATAGGATGGGTCTATCGCAAGTCCTTCTGGATGTTGCGCACATCCACACGAATTTAATAACGTCGATCCCATAACTGGCGTAGGGTATAAAACCTGAGGCACAAAAATCATCGCATAAACTTTATAGTCTACTTACATTGATATAATGTCAGTCAGTTCGGGAATTTTTCAATATTTCGTCATATGAAACATATCGAGTGAAATCAACAAAAAATCTTAAATGCTCGAGTTGAGTTTACCACACTGTTTTTGTGATAAATTAACGGTCGGTAATGCAGCTCTTATGTGCGTTCATTTGTTTGTTTTTTCTCCACAAAATGAAAAAAAATTAAATTGCCCGGAGCAAACAATGAACAAGGAAGCATTATGATTATATAAAAAAAAAAAAAAACCACTACACATGCAAATATGTCATCTAAATGAAATTGGAGTGGCAACCAGAAATTTTCTTTCCTTGTTCCTTGTATGGACAATAATTTTATGTTTTAATTTTTTTTTTTCGTTGTTCACAATTCAGTTATAGGTAAAAAAAGGAAAACCTACAAGTGTATTGGTCGAAATTATTCGCTCGATTACACCCATGTAAGGTAAATGACATAAATTGCCGAGGTCAGTAATGTCGTTAGTATTAGTAGG